>BFEA01001144.1:36372-48547 GCA_003427395.1 Chara braunii
TACGGACTGGATCGCCGAGTACCAACGCTTGACGTCAGTCCCAGACATCCAGATGGGCTTCAAGGCCATCCGCCATTACTTCATCTCAAGGTCATGTCCGGCATTAAGCAATGCCCTTACTCATGTCGAGGACACCTTGACGACGATGGCGGAGTTGTTCGACAAGGCTGCGCAGATCATTATCACGAACAAGGAGGCCAAAAACTTCCGTTCATCTGCGTCAGGCCCGAGTAGGGACCAGCATCGGCCAAGAGTGGTCGTGGTCGCAGCGGCAGCGCTGTTAGACCAAACCAGCGAGGTTGTGTCTGCCAGTGAAGGAGACAGATTCGCAGCCGCCCGGGAAGGTGGACGCCCCGGCAGAGGTCGAGGACGCGGCAAAACGAAGACACACACCGCATTTAGCCCCGGGCCCAGTGCAGCAGCTCAGACAGGCCCATGGACCCAGTATGGCATCTCCGAGTCCGCATTCAAGGCGCGCGAGAGATTCCACTATTGCCTTTGGTGCAACAACGATCTTCATCAGACGCAGGGTTGCCCATTGAAAGGCAAGGGCAGACAGGGAGACTAAGCACCGCCGAGAGTGACTCGACGACACTCTCGACGCCTTCGGAACCGGTTTCTTCACGAGTAACTAGCCTTCATTCCGAGGCGCACGCGGAAGTCGATAGTCCTCCTCTTCTACTTTCTTTTGAGGACTATGCTGCCCGGCTCGTTCCAACGCTGGGTACTCAAGCTCAAGGACAAGGAGTGTGTGCGGTTCTTCTCCGTCCGGCAACGACGACATATCGTCTTCAAGTGGTTGTACACGGGATTCGGCACACGAGTTCAACTTAGAGGCATTGGACCCTCTCACGTCTGAGGACTTTGCATGGCTTCCTCTCCCGACCACAGGCCGCTTGCCGGGACCGCAATGCGCAACACTTAGCGCTAATCTTCACACTTACCCATCCTTCTATGCACCACCAACTTCGCCGACGGATGACGAAGTCGCGGTGGGGGACATCCTGGCGTATACTACCAAGGTGGTCCGCGAGTTTCGCACGCAGCAGTACGATGACAACAATGCACCGCTCATGTATGTCCGCATTCAGGTTGGGCAAGCGTCCTGCAGCGCTTTGCTGGATAGCGGCGCGTCTCGCAACTTCATGAGCCAGTCTTTTGTTGCAAAGGGCTGGCCTTGGCGCACAAGTTCGGAGGAAGGCAAACCCGACGACGATCAAGTTGGCGGATGGTAAGACGCAACAACTTCTCAACCGTTACATCGAGGCTGTACCGGTCTACTTCGCACCTCAAGCATGCGAACCGGTGACATTCGATATTCTCGACACGGACTTCGACATCATTCTGGGAATGCCTTGGCTTGCAAGTGCGGATCACACGGTCAACTTCCATCGGCGGACTCTTAGCGTTCGCGACGCCTTCGGCGCGGAAGTGGCGTGTACTGTTYCTCTACCGCACTCTTCGATCCGGTGCCAAGTAGTGACGACCAAATCATTCCGGGAGACTTGCGCTTACGAGCAGCCCGAGGAGATCGGCCTATGTTTCCTACAGACCGTCGCGGTAGTCGACTCTTCACCCACGGACTTGTCTTCAGACCCCCGTGTGGTACGGTTGCTAGACGAGTTCGCCGACATCTTCGAGTCACCAACCGATGTGGTGCCGGGTCGGCCGATCTTTCACGAGATCATTCTTCAGGCCGGTGCCGTGCCGCCGAAAGGTTGCATCTATCGGATGAGCAAGGAGGAGCTTGAGGTCCTCCGCGCACAACTCGATGATTTGTTGGCCAAGGGCTGGATCCGCCCGAGTAGCTCCCCATATGGAGCACCAGTTCTCTTCGTCAGGAAGAAGAACAAGGAGCTACGATTGTGTATCGACTACCGCAAGCTCAACGCGCAAACCGTCAAGAATGCAGGGCCTCTTCCTCGCATCGACGATCTTCTCGAGCTGCTGGGTGGCGCGAAGTATTTTTCCAAGTTGGATTTGAAATCGGGATATCATCAAATCTCGATCCAGCCGAACGATCGCTTCAAGACTGCGTTCAAGACGCGGTATGCGCATTTTGAGTGGGTGGTCATGCCTTTTGGCCTCACCAACGCCCCAGCGGCCTTTCAGGCGGCGATGACCAATGAGTTTCGTGCAATGTTGGACCGGTTCGTGCTGGTCTACTTAGACGATATTCTCGTCTATAGCCGGTCATTGGAGGATCATCTGGGGCATCTTCGACGAGTGTTGGAGATGCTCCGCCGTGCCAAGTACAAGGCCAACCGCGACAAGTGCGAATTTGTCCGGCAAGAGCTGGAATACTTGGGCCATTTTTTTACACAAGAGGGCATCAGTCCGCTATCGGATAAGATTTAGGCCGTCCAAGAGTGGTCGGAGCCTCGGAACGTCACGGATGTCCGCTTGTTCCTCGGTCTTACCGGCTACAATCAGCGCTTTTTCAAAGGTTACTCAAAGATCGCGGCCCACTTGAACAAGCTTCAGTGCGAGGATCGGCCGTTTGACTTCGGAGAGAAGGCGCGAGGATCATTCTTCGCTCTCAAAGCCGTGCTATTGTCTGCGGAGGTCTTGCGGATATATGACCCGCTCGCGCCTACGCGCGTCACTACGGATGTGTCAGGCTATGGGATTGGTGCAGTCCTCGAGCAACATGATGCTGTGGACTGGCACCCGGTCGAGTACTTCAGCAAGAAAGTGCCCCTCGTGCATTCCATTGACGATGCACGCAAGAAGGAGCTCCTCGCCTTCGTCCACTCGCTCAAGCGGTGGCGGCACTTCCTCCTCGGTCGAAGCCAATTTCGATGGGTAACGGACAACAATCCGTTGGTCTTTTACAAGACCCAAGACACCGTCAACAGCACCATCGCTCGATGGATGGCTTTCATCGACCAGTTCGACTTCTTTCCCGATCACATTCCCGGGAAGTCGAACCGTTTTAGGATGCTCTCTCACGGCATCCGGATCATTGTACCGCAGTCTACTTGACCTTCGAGATTGACGACGACCTGCGGAACAGCTTCGTCCGCGGCTACCAAACCGACCTCGAGTTTCGCGACAAGTATGGGAATTGCTCCTCTCCTAATCCGGCTCCTTCTCACTACCGGATCTAAGAGGGGTACTTGCTTGTCCACATGCGGGGGAAGGACCTTCTTTGCGTACCGAGTGATCCTCACTTACGTACACGGTTTCTTGGCGAGTTCCACGACGCTCCCGCCACTGGACATTTTGGAGTCAATCGCATGATTGGCCGACTTCGCCAGCGATTTTGGTGGCCAGGCCTTCTCGGCAACGTCACGCGCCATTGCGAGTCATGCGAGGTTTGCCGACGCTGCAAATCCCGCAACCATCGTCTGTGCGGTGACCTACGACCATTGCCAGTCCTGTTGCGGCGAAGGGAAGCGATTGCCATGGACATTACCGGCCCGTTCCCCAAGCACAAGACCAGAGTGGATGCGATTCTCACGATGGTCGATCGACTCACCAAGTTCGCCATGTTTTTGCCTTGTCGCTATCATGCCAAGGCATTGGAGTTGGCCGAGGTTCTTTACGCCGGTTGGATTCGCACCAAGGGTTACCCCAAGGAGATCGTCTGCGACCGCGACACTCGGTTCATGTCCGATTTTTGGTTGGCGCTCGTCAAGCGATGGGGCTCATCTCTCAAGCCCAGTTCAGCTCGCCACCCTCAGACCGATGGCCAGACGGAGAGGGCGCATCAGACCGCACARGTTCTCCTTCGCACTCTCATCCGCCCCGACCAGAAAGACTGGGTTGAGCGACTGCCGGACGTCGAGTTGGCCTACAACTCTTCCATCCACCCAGCTATTGGGATATCGCCCTTCGAGTTCGAGCATGGCTCGCCGGTCACATCACTGTTGGACACTATTACTCCACGCACGGCCGAGAGCGACGACCATCTTCTTTTCTTGTGTCGGATGCAAGAGCTTCTTATCAAGGCACACGACCAGATGGTTAAGACGCAACAACGCATGAGCCGGCAGGCTATCGCCAGCGTCTTCCTTGTCCATTCCGCATCGGGGACTTCGTCTGGGTTTCCGCCGCGGAATTCAGCCTTGAACAAGACGTCTCTCGCAAGCTCCTTCCGAAATGGATGGGGCCTTGGCCGATCATAGAGCCCGCTGGGGACGCACCCGAAGGACCCTCCTTCACGATTCAGGTGCCTAGCCACTTGCCTGACTACCCAGTCTTTCACTACTCCAAACTGGCTCTCTACACGCCAGCGGATCATGACGATTTTCCCGGGAGACGTATGCAAGACCCACCTTCTATGGATGGTTTTTAGGAGGTCAGCGACATCATCTCCCAGCGACGCTTTGGCAACAAGCCAACTGAGTATTTAGTGCATTTTGCATACTTCACACACCGAGCTGACCGTTGGTCAACCCGTGCGGAACTTCAAGCAACAGCTCCAGACGTTCTCGCACGCTACGAACGCAAGATGCAAGGCAAGCCGGTTTCTTCGGCTCCCCGCCACGCCCGCGTCCAGGTTCCACCTTCAGATCGACGGCTTCGCCCTCGCCCTGGCTTGACTTCATAAGGAGGGGGGGGTGTTACATGCTGCGCGTGCACACGCAGGCCATTTTGCAGGCCTGCGTCCGTTCAGGCTAAAAGCCTGGACTTCAGTCCGAAAGCCTGAATTTCAGGCCGAGGGCTTACAGGCCCCCTGTCGGTTCAGGCCGAAAGCCTGAATTCCAGGGCCTGTCCCTGTGTCGTTTCAGACTGAAAATGGCAACAACATTTTTAGCCTGAAACGAAGGGCCGTTTTCGGTCGTTCATCAAAACGACCGGCCCTGAAACTAAGGCACCGAACCAGGGTTTCGGGAACAGACTATTAATAGTCTGTTTCCCACGCCAGCCTCAAGCAGGCTGCTGCACGCCAGCCCCTGGCACACTTCGGCATTGGCAAGAGCTGCCTCCTTGGCCTGACTGGCCTCCAGTAGTCAGGAGGCAGGCCGAGGTAGTACATAGGACTTCCCAGGTACTTCCGAGAAGGCAGTCGGTCAGTTGTAGTCTTCAGGATTCGGGAGCAGCACTCTGGAGGGAGCGCTGCAGTGTAGTAGTAGTAGCGTTAGCTTGTAGTCTTCAGCGCTGGGTGCAGTAGGTAGCTGTAGTCTCCAGCGCTGGGCGCCGTAGCTAGGTAGTACTAGAGAGAGAGAAAGAGCTTGGGCGGAGGCCAGAGGTACCTACCTGCAGCGCCGTTGTTCCAGCTTCGTGTTGGAGGTACCTGCAGCACAGCGCCAACATCTCAAGTTAGTATCGGGTTCGTAACAGAGAGAAAGAGAGAGTTCTTCTTCTTCCTCTTCTTAGTCCATCATCTCTTCTCTTCCTCTCAACCTTTGACTTCACTGCATCTACAGACTATGAGAGAAGAGATACAGAGCTTGGTGACATTTGATCCAGACTCGACTTTTGGGGGTTCAGACATGGCAACAAGGGACTATTTGGGATTGGTGACCAAGATCTTGGTGTTAACGACATTCCCATCCTTCTCCCTCCTTTCGTATGATCTTTATCTCTTCGTTTGTGTATGTCTGGAGCTGGCGCTTTCTTCATGTGTACAGCGCCAGGCTCCTTCACACTTGGTGATGGATACCATGCATGTTTAGTCTGAGTTCAAACATTGATTGGGCTAGTTAGTAGTACTCTAGCATTCTGCTTCGCTACTCTGAACTACGTGAATGAGGTCAGTTCTGTCAGGTCAGTCTTTGTATCAAAGTCTTCCCTGCGCTATTCAGCACCTTTTGTATGTATGAGAATGCACATTGTCTGTCGAGACTCTACTCGCACTGTATTGTCCATTCAGTCCTTTTCATCACATTGCAGTTCCTCGGTTATTACGTAGATGGCATATCTGTGCATGTAACACACTCTCTCTCTCTCTCTCTCTCTCTCTCTCTCTCTCTCTCTCTCTCTCTCTAGGCCCTAACAAGATTTGGTAGGATGTCCGGAGGTCCGTGGGGAGTTTATCTCCCCGCAAAGTACCCCGGCCAAGAGAGATTTATGGCTCGAAGAGGGGTGTAATTGTAAGAAAGTGAAAAAATAGGAGTTTTGGTTAAGGAAAATCAGTGGAGGGGGCTAGAGCGGCCCAGGGAAATTTGTGATGCAAATACTAACTTTCTTGGGGAGTAGTGTCTGATTTTTTGGAGAAAAGAAAAATGTTTTTAGCTGTACTCTCAGAATCTCGGCCCGAAAGAGGCACGGGCAGGCGACGATATCACACGAGTGTCAGGGTCAGTCGGATCGATTACGAAAAAAAGCGGGACAGCCGAGACAGTGGGGTAGCGTGATTAACTATCTATTTCAAGTAGTGTTGCGCAGGAGGAGCGGATGGAGGAACGACCCTTGTGGGAGATGTGAAGACGGTGATGGCAGAGTCGGGATTATGGTTAGAAAGAACAATCGGGAGGAGAGTGTGAGAGGATCGTGAGGAGTGTGGCGCGATTAAACAAACGCCCGAAGAGAGGATGGGATGGGAGTTGTGGAGAAGGGAGAAGGGAGAGAGGGAGACTGAGAGGCAGAAGTAGGATACGTGGAAAAGAAGTAGGACGAGTAAATCAGAGCACAACACCGAGCGGAGAGAAGGGAGAGTAGGCAAGTGAGAAACGGTAGGTAGGGGGCAGCGTGGTAGAAATGCGCACGGAGAATGGTATATAAGAGGGATGATGATGCATACCTGGTATCTCGATTCTGGAACCCTCCTGATGAGTCCGTTAAATACGCCAGCGACGAAACGAGTAGAGGCAAACGCGTATGTTTGGTGTTTCTCAAGCTATTAATGAGTATTGGGATCGAGAATTTTGGTGATGCCGCTGATGTGTGAGAGCTTTCTTCTGTGTGATCTTCTTTCGTAGCTTGCTATCCTCTTGCTCTCCGTCTAATCTCTGCAAACGTGGTAACCGATAGTGATAAACACGGCGCAGTGGCTACGTGGGTTTTTGGGGCTACGAACGTACGAGGTATCGGAGCGTGATCAACTTCGGAGGCTTGTACTTCAGCGGAAGGGAACGTCGAAGCTGGGCATGATCGTCCGAACTAGTTTTTTCCCTTGTATGAGCACAGCAGGTATGGTAAGACCGATAAGATCGTGGGTCAGGAAGGTAAGTTTTCGCGACTTGATCGTCATCGTGATTGGGGTGAGTGGGCTGACGACACTGCACAGGTGTGTGACGAGTAAAGGAGAGAGATCGGGGGTATTCAAAGTGCACATTTTGATCACGTATAGGTGGAATAAGGGGATGACAGATTGGAATTTTAGAGAAGCCGAATTCGATAGATTATGGCAAGACGTGGAGAATTTATTGTATGATAGAGTGATTCCTATAATTTTCGTAGCATTAGAATTCGGGGACGATATTACGAGAGAAGAACTAACGTGCGTGCTTGAGAGATTCTTGGGAAGGTTCTATAGTGTTGGATGCTTAGTCAAGGATAGAAGAAGGAGAAGAAGGAGGCGAGTGAGGAGAGGGACGTAGAGATGCAGAATCCAAACATTCCGATGGGGACAGGGTTCGGGAACGGGGGACCTACCGCCGGGGCAAACTAGCCCAATGTTGTATCGTGCTGCTTATGCGGGAAGGTTGGGCATTGATGATGAGGCAAAGGAGTTTCGAGAGTATTTCCGTGAGAAGATAAGAAAGAGGAAACTCAAGGAAGAAAGAAGGGAGAAGGAGGAAGAAGAGAAACGTCGGAGGGATGAGGAAATTTGGAAGGAACAGGAAAGGTTAAGAGAGGCGGAAGCCCGAGAGGCGAAACTGGAGGCCAGGCTGATCAAGTTGCTGGCACAACACACCGAGGGAAGTACGAAGGTCGAAAGCTCAGCTGTGAAGAAGAAATCACCTAGGATGAAGGCGAGAGTTTTACGTGAGATAAGAAGTTATTTGGACGAATCGGATGATGAAAGTGATGAGGTGAGAGAGGAGGCCGGGAAACTCGTGGATGCTATCGAAAGGAGGAAAGGGAAGAAGAGAGTGAATGATGATGATGAAAGACTATCGAAGATGAGGGTAGAAAGGAGGGGGCATCGAGGGGACCCGGTGCGAATAGACGACGAAGAAAAAGAAGTTAGGACTCCTCCACAGGAGAGGAGGTATGGCGAGGACACCGGAATTCTGGACTTCGCGATAGAGCTACACAAGCATCTGTCCGAGAAAAAGGTGCCAAAACTTCGAAAGTTGTGTAACCGGGAAGGGATCGAGTGGTCAAAAAGAGAGAGCGATTGGTGAGCTGGTGAGGTGTAAAGCGAAACTTGCATATGGAGAATTCACCGAGAGCGGGAGGATCTCACCGTTGTTTGAAAAATAGCCGGGTAAAGTATGGAATCGTTGAGAAGAATGATGGATGGTCATGGAGAACTGATAAGGGAAGGGAAAGGAAGGATGAGAGCGGAGGTAGAGGATCGGATTTTTCGTATGTTTCTTCTATGCGTAATCCAGGGATTTTGTTCGTGGGCAAAAAAGTGGGTTGGGATGGTAAGCAGCAATGAGAAGGAAATGTCGACTGCGGATGCGGGAGTGTACGTGCTGGTAAGTCCTTGGTGTCGCCACTTTTATATAGGTTGTGCATCCCGATCTATTATAACACGTTGGGCGGACCATGTGAGCCAGGTAATTCGGGGAGAGGTCGGGAATGCGCCCAAACTCCATGCATGGTTACAAATTTTTGGATGGAAGAAGTATATTGTGATTCCACTGGTAGTAGGAGTTAACGATCCGTTTGTTATGGAGTCGGCGATGATAAGGAGGTTTTCACCCGCTCTGAACACTCGGGGTAAGAGTAGGGAAGGGAAGCAGGGCAGGCGAAGGAAAGGGAAGAGAGAAAGAGGTAAGAGGCAATCGAACAAATTAGGAGAGGCGATTATCAGTTTTAATGATCGAGTGTCACTCGTCGACTTGGTGAAGGAAATTGGAGTGAATGGGGGGAATCAGCAGATTTCCTCGTCTGGAGGGGATGTGTGGATCGATAGGTGGAGAGTAGTGCGGGGAAAGATAGGGGAAACTAAGATATGGGTCGGCGAGAAGGAAGTTCAGATAAAGCATTGCAAATAGGTTCTGGAAGGAGGAGGGGATTTCAGGATTGGAAGTATTAGGATTTTACCATCTGGGATAAAACATCAGAAGCGAGTGTTGAAAGGGGTAATGAACCAGCCGTGGACAGTAAGGGAGTTGTATAGGAAAGGGTCATGGGAGCTCGTGGCGCTATTCAGGACCGGGTCGTTATTCGCGCAGAAAAGAACGACGAGCCGGATCAAGACCATCGTCACACGAGAGATAAGGAATAAGTACGACAGCGAGGTAAGGAGGAAACCATGTGTGAAGATTCTGTTTTCTCCAGCAGTAAAAATGGGAGTAGTACGGGAAATCACAGCAGGGTTAATCGTTTGAGGGGGTATGGATCCAGAGATTGCTCGGTTCGTGGCAAGTAGAGTAAGAGTGGTGGAGAAGAAGAGACTTACCGTAGGGATGGTGATACACAATCAGTGGAAGTGTGCTGAAGGAGAGAGTGTTGGTTGTACATGCAGAGCATTGGACCTTCCTAGGAGTGAAGGCCATGTCAAAGTGAGAATCAACGAAGTGGAGGATGTCCCGAGTTTTATGTGGAATTCGAAAAATGTGACAAGTGGTTGTGTTATTTCTCCAGGAATCCTGGAGGCATGCATTAGGGAAGGGGTTGCCAGTTGGACGAGGGGGAGAGTAGTTCAAATGAATCCTGGGGATCTGGAAAGAAGCTATGATGTTCGAAAAATGAATCAGACTGATGCCATGACGACGAATCAAGTAAGGAACGTCTTTCGAAAGTATGCCGAACTAGTGGCGGTGCCGATTGATCGTAATCCAGGTGCAACGCTACTGGTTTGTCCAGTGTTGTATCATAGGGCGTGTACTGAGACTTTCAATACCGATCCCTGCTTCCGAGCGGTTCACAGGTCTGAAGGTCAAGTTCTAACCAAGATGAGAGAGGAGTACACTCGAAAGGGGCTGAGCAAAGTCGCGCGTTGGCAAACAGGGGGGAAGATAGGACAAGCATATGTCTTGCCGAAAGACAAGGACTTGGGAAGATGGAGGCCGATCTCGCCAAGTACTTGTGATCCGGCAAGATTGGCAGCTGCAAGGGTGGGGAGAGCAATCCGGTTTATGCTTTTTGGGGTAAGGAGATCAGCGCATTTTGATCTAAAGTTAATGGATGATGTGGGTAAGTGGTGTAAGGAAGTTCAGGGAGAGCTGAGTGCAACGGGGGATGGCGTGCTTCCGCAAAGTTATGATATTAAGGATATGTTTGCGCGCTTATCGCATGAAAGTATCCTAGAAGCCGTGGAATGGATAAAAGGATACCATGAGAGAAGGGGAATGAAAGGAGTAAAGGTGAGCATGAGAGGGAAAGTGTGTGCAATGATTAGGAAAGTGCGGAAGGAAGAAGGGTTCGTGATACTGTTGTCTGATGATATCAGGAAAGAAGTGGAGTTTGAACTCTCACAGTCTTTTGTCCGTTGTGCTGGTGCATTGTTATCTCAGATATTTGGGATTCCAATGGGGAGGAATTCGAGCCCGACACTAGCGTGTTTGGTGTGTGCAAGGGCTGAATTCGTGTTCATGAAAAGAGCACAGAGGGCAAGGAATGTGATAAGGGGAATGCGGATGATAGACGACGTAGCAGTCATGGTCGGGTTCAGACACGACAGACCCGATACTCTTCAGGCGGCAGTGCACATTTTGAGGGAGTTTGAGCAATGCTATGATGAGAATTTGAAGCTTGCTCGGAAGGACGAAGGGGGAAATGTTTTAGACTTTTTGGGGAATTGTGTTATAGTCGAGATGGATCCTATAAGTGTCAACGTTTTTCCCAGAACAAGGAATCAGTTGTCTCTCCTCAAAGAAGGGAGTCTGAAAGTACAGTCGATATAAGACTTTGCCTCGTTCACAAGGAAGGCGACCAAGAAGGCGACGATATATGCAATTCTGGTCCGGATGAACAGAGTTTCGACCTCAGAACAGGCGATGAAAGCCGCAATTGCTGCATTGATGATGGAGATTCGCCTCCGGGGTTATCCCCTGGAGGTCTCTCTCGGGGCCCTAGCAAGATTTGCTAGGATGTCCGGAGGTCCGTGGGGAGTTTATCTCCCCGCAGAGTAACCCGGGCTAGAGAGATTTATGGCTCCAAGAGGGGTGTAATTGTAAGGGAGTGAAAAAATAGGAATTTTGGTTAAGGAAAATCAGTGGAGGGGGCTAGAGCGGCCCAGGGAAATTTGTGATGCAAATACTAACTTTCTTGGGGAGTAGTGTCTAATTTTTTGGAGAAATGAAAAATGTTTTTAGCAGTACTCTCAGAATCTCGGCCCAAAAGAGGCACGGGCAGGCGACGATATCGCACGAGTGTTAGGGTCAGTCGGATCGATTACGAAAAAAAGCGGGACAGCCGAGACAGTGGGGTAGCGTGATTAACTATCTATTTCAAGTAGTGCTGCGCAGGAGGAGCGGATGGAGGAACGGCCCTTGTGGGAGATGTGAAGACGGTGATGTCAGAGTCGGGACTATGGTTAGAAAGAACGATCGGGAGGAGAGTGTGATAATAGTAAGGAAGCGGGAAAGGGAGTGATAGTCGGGAGAGAAGAAGCGCAAAGGCGGCGGCAGAGAGGTGAGTAGGGACCATGGCACAGGAGATCGGATCGCAGAGGATCGTGAGGAGCGTGGCGCAATTAAACAAACGCCCGAAGAGAGGATGGGATGGGAGTAGTGGAGAAGGGAGAAGGGAGAGAGGGAGACTGAGAGGCAGAAGTAGGATACGTGGAAAAAAAGTAGGACGAGTAAATCAGAGCACAACACCGAGCAGAGAGAAGGGAGAGTAGGCAAGTGAGAAACGGAAGGTAGGGGGAAGCGGGGTAGAAATGCGCACGGAGAATGGTATATAAGAGGGATGATGGTGCATACCTGCTATCTCGATTCTGGAAGCCTCCTTATGAGTCCGCTGAATACGCCAGCGGCAAAATGCGTAGAGGCAAACGAGTATGTTTGGTGTTTCTCGAGCTATTAATGAGTATTGGGATCGAGAATTTTGGTGATGCCGCTGATGTGTGAGAGCTTTCTTCTGTGCGATCTTCTTTCGTAGCTTGCTATCCTCTTGCTCTCCATCTAATCTCTCTCTCTCTCTCTCTCTCTCTCTCTCT
>BFEA01001144.1:88179-99511 GCA_003427395.1 Chara braunii
GCTGTTCGCAGCCAATCTCTTGGGCGGGTGCGGCGGGCTGTGTTGGATTGTGCGGTACCTTGCCGTTGGAGATGGCCTACGGAGGGAAGTTTACCTGCAATTCAAACAGTCGGACTTCGCGGCGTCTCGACAGCTCATTGCACGTTCCACGATTGTTCGACGTTCTTTTGCTAGGCTGTCCGGCGTGACGTGGCTACGTGCGCCTTGGCCATCGCTCCTTGCGGCTGCTCGTCACACCCGCTACCTGGTTGATCCTGCCAGTAGTCATATGCTTGTCTCAAAGACTAAGCCATGCACGTCTAAGTGTAACACTTTTCACTGTGAAACTGCGACTGTGAAACTTTGCACTGTGAAACTGCGAATGGCTGCGGTGCGTTAGGACCGGGGGAATAGTGCGTTAGGAAATTTCTTCGCGCGGCAAATTGCCGCGCGATTTTTTTTTGGTCAACTTTTTTTCGATTTTCCGGCGTGCGGAGTTCGCCGCGATGACCTAGCCGGGAATAGTCAGTTGAGAATTCTGCAATAGTGGTAGAGGGGAAACGAATTTTGGGGACGTCGCGTTGACGAAATTTGGACGGCTGAAGGCGGGAACGACTTTTCGAGGGCGGGAGGCTGGATTCGGCCAAAGTTGACTCCGTGGACGCGCGCTGACAAGGAAACACATCGGAATAGGGTTTCGAAAACGGAAGGGGTAGACTGGCGGAAGGCGGGAAACGGTGCTGGCCGTGCTGATGCACGCTGAGGGAAGTAGGGTTTTGAGAACAGGATCGGTTGGCTGAGCGGACGCGTGTCGACGAGGGGGGACTCGAGACTAGTTACTTGGACGATGTCGTCGGGGGCGACATGAGCCTCGGGTATGGAGGCTTGGGAGCAACTCCTTTTTCTGGGAATGGTGATCGGTGCATGGCTGGTGGGGAGAAGTGAGGAGATAATCGTGGAGCGAGTGTTCGTAGCAGGACAAAGGCTTGTGACGAGATCTCCAGAGCTTGTTGCGGTTACCGGGTGGTTGCTGACTAGAGTATTGGCATATGGTGGAAGAGCGGTTTGGTTGGGTCTTGGATGTGGAGCGGCTGTTATAGAGGAGGGAGTGATTGCTCGTGCAGGCTGGAAAGTGGGAGAGTCGTGGCAGGAGCTGGTCTTGAAAACAGGGGATGGATGGGTGGTAACGGTTGCAGGGGCGTCGGTAGTAGCAGGCTGGGGGTGATACTTCGTTCGGAACAATAGAGCGCCAAGAAGAGTCGGCGGCTGTGGAAGTTGACAGAGTGGGAGCCCGGTGTCGAAGGAGGGGGAGGAGGAGGAGGGACTTCGGGAGCAGGGAGAACCCCTAAAACGACGACGGCAGATCGTGAAGCGTGGTCCGAGAAAACGGGTCTTGGTCCGGCGGTGGGGGTTTCGTGGGGGCATACTGCCAGATCCGGACACAGATTCAGGAGGGGAAGCGGCATCTGAAAGATCGAAGGGCCGAGGGGGTGTTGGTACACGTTGTGCGGAACTCGGCGCCTGGGACGAACAAGAATTGGACTGAAATGGCGGAGGAAGTGCACAGCGAACATGGGGAGACTGGGCCGAGTGATATGTTGGAGTGGATGGTCATGAAAAGAGTTCGAAGAGCGGCCTTGCGTGGGGTTTTCTTGGAGGATGTGGCGAAAGGATGTGGCGAAAGGATGCGTCGAGGAAGGAAACGAGGTGTGCGTTGAAGTAAGTGAGCGACCGCTGGCTTCGCATGTTACATACCTGCGGGCGCACCTGCTGATCGTCCGTTTTGCTGGAGCCCTTGGAGAATTCTCGGCAACCAAAAAGGTGGAGCTGGTTAAGACCTGGGAGGAGGGTTGGCCCAATATGGGGAGAGGAAGATTCCAAGGGAGAACGACGGTTGAAGGGAAAGAGAGAGCCATATACTGGGCGCCCACAGCCTTTCTCCGCATCTGGCTGCTACAGACAAGGTTGAAAGAGGTGGTGATCATCGACGATCGAGAGTATGAGGCCAACTTTGAAGCATGGAAGAGCCGCGTTGAGCTACAATGGGACCGTCTTATGGACCGAAAAGATCATCCATGGGTCAGGTTTTTACACCCCTCACCAATGGTGCGCCCGCTTCTGCGGGTGGCGGCGGATGGCACCTTCGGGAAAGTGATAAATGGGGAAGGGGTGCAGATCATAGATGCGACAGGAAGGGAGGAGATCCGCTTTGACCTACAGCCACCTTTGAGGCACATTGGTCTGCAACGCCTGACGTTGAATTTGAACTGCCACGGCCGCCCGCAGGTAAGATATCTCACTAGCGAGACCCCATGGTGTGAGTATTGTCACCGCCACGATCATCTGGTCGGGGTGGTGGGGTGCTTATCTCTGGAAGGGACAAAGAGGGAGCTTGTCCGACGGGAGGCGAAACTGATGGATGACCCGGGTAGGCCACGGGATGTTGGTGCTGAAGTGGAAGGATGGGCGTGCTTTGAGCAAAGATTCGACAAAGTCATTAGTGCGGAACTGCTGCTTGAGGAAAGTCTAGGGGAGGTGATGGCCTCACCCGCGGAGGACCGACAGAGGGAACAAAAGGAGAGTGTCGGGAGTGAGGGTGCAGAGGGGATTGCCGAGGCTAATATAACGAAGGGACTGGTACAGGAGGTGCGAAGAGAAACGGGGGAGAAAGGAGGGGAAGGAAGTGGAGAAAAGAATGGAAGCCAACACCGGCACCAGAACACAGATGCAGAAGGGGATGCCCCCATGAATGAAAGACAGGAACAGGCACGGGAAGAGAGGACAGAAGACCAGGGGGAGGGCCAGGGAGGCGACATCGGGAGTGAGGGCGACGAGAGAAGGACCGGCGGACAAGGCCGGCGTGAAAACCAGAAGGACACCTTGGGAGAGGACCGAGGCGGTGTGCCGGGAGCCGTGGAACGGGGATCGCCTGTTGTGGAGTGCACTCAGTTGGGGCTGCAGGACCTGATGCATGAAGTGACGGGAAAGGACCGAGGCGGTGTGCCGGGAGCCATGGAACGGGGATCGCCTGTTGTGGAGTGCGCTCAGTTGGGGCTGCAGGACCCCATGCAGGAAGTGACGGGTCCAACACCGGCACCTGCCCAACCATAGAATGACGGTCCGCACTCGGAGTTGCAAGACCCTATGCAGGGAGTGGTGACTCAATTGGCCGCCGTTGCTATGCCGCCGCCAACGACGGGGTTGCAGGACCCGAGGCAGGGAGTGTCGAGTCCAACACCGACACTTAGCGACCTGCCAACTGCTGACAGCGCCGAGTGGCGCCTGACTATCGAGCAGGATCCTATGCGAGGAGTGCTGGTTAAAACAGTGGAGATGGATCAATACTCGGGTGTGGAACGCTCGCCGAGGACTAAGGAGCCTATTGACATTGGTCGGGAAATGCCACAGGCTTCTGAGACAGAGAAATTGCTCCATATGGCGAGCACAACTAGATTGTCGCCAGACATGAACGGACATGCACAAGATAGGGTGGAATATACGAGGATGAGGGCTGGGCAGCAAGCGGCCGGAGATACGGCACAGGAAAAGGCGTTGAGCGAGCCCAATGAGGTGCGGGTGCTGGGACCAGGAGGGCCCGGTGCCGACGGGTCGAAGGCGTTCATGAAGGAAGTTGATACGGTAGGGATTGTCACCGCGGGGAGCAAGGACGGAGCCAACCAAGAAGAAGACAGTGAGGGCCGGCGGGGACTGTTGGCATGGATTGAAGATATGAACAGATGCCCCATGACGCGCTCGACGTGGACCTCAGATGTGGATGAACAATGGGATGCTCTATGGCGCGCCACGCACCCGCCTGAAGAATCATGGGGAGGGTCGGCATCATGGTCTATTGAAAGCAGGCATCCTCAATGTCGAATTGGGTTGGGGTTTCGAGGATTCTGCGCTGCTACACTCGCAATGACGTTCCCTCAAGCTCAGCCATCTGGCCAAAACAAAATGGGCAACCAAGAAGGGGGGCTATGCGCTGCGGCACTTACAATGACACTTCCTTTAATCAAGCCAGCAATTGAGCTACGGACCGCTTCGACTCGCATATGCGACGAGCCGCTGGCTGGAAGGGGAAGCGGCAATGGACCGAACGGAGGCCAGGCCAGAAATCAGGCCGGTGGAAGGGGGATGGTCGAAGCACAAGAAGAAGTGGATGGCGGGGGATGGGATGTGAATGTTGGGAAACGAGGGGACATGAATGCTGGAAAACAGGGGGCGCTGGGAAAGCGACCTCGAGCTCGACGCAAAACAAGGTCCCGCGGAGAGGAACAGGCGAAGTATGAGCGGAATGACAAAGGGAAGCAACCAATGATCGAGACATCCTCAAGTGACGAGGATAGCCCCCCACACAAGAAAACGGCGAGAGCGGAAAGAAGAGGATTGCTGCAGAAGGAGGTGCGATTAACTCCTCAGGTGCCGCTGTCGATACTGGGAGCCCTGCCCCGAGGAGGACCGGCCGAACAAGTACAGTCCAGTCGGCACACTGCAATCGCCAGCTGTGGGGAGGTGGAAAGGCGACAGGGGAACTTGTCACCACCATTGCCTCAACCGTTGCCTATAGGGAGACGTCTTCGCCCGATTTCCCCAGTACTCCCAAGGAGAGGGATCCGGCTGAACTCACCTGCCCCGGGTGGCAGGGGGGATAGTGAGAACAGAGAAGAAGAGCCGGGGCGACAAACAGAAGGCCGCAACATCGACTCGCGGGAGCAGGCGCGGACCTACAGCCAAAAGAGGATAGTCTTTCTAGACGGGGCCTTTGACGATCTTCGGCGTAAAGACAAACTCCGATTGGTGCCAATCATCTTCAAACAAAGCACAACCAGCCTGGACATATTGGTGAGCATGGAGGGCCCGGTGGGATCCGAAGTTCGGCTGGCCATGGCATCGTTCGAAGAGCACCCGTCTCAACAGCGCGTGTTAACAGCGGCGAAAGAATGGGTGGGAGAAAACTTTGATGTCGCACCAATTCCGGGAATTTCAGCTATCCGCCTGGTCGAAAAAACGGAGGACGACACACTGATGGGCCTGTATTGCTTCTTGCTACGTGCCGACTTTCGCTTTGAATCGGCTCTCCCGGCACACTCACCGCCGTTCATATGGAGCGACTTCAAACTGTTATTTGAGCAAACTCGGCTCGCGGCTGGACGAGTTTCAGCAAACACAGTGGCCATCTACGTATTAAGGGGATAGACCAACGTCTTCCGGATGACAAAAAATTCACCTGCTGCACGTTCTGGCTTGCGGTTGGTGAATGGATTGTTGGGAGAAGGTTTCGACAACGCTCTTGTCAGATCTGCCGAGGGGCGACCTTGACAATGTCAAGGGGGAGTGCCCAGCACACAGGGCCGACGGTGCGACAGCCCGAACAAGGAAGGCAAGGACGTCGGCAACCGCCACCGCAGCGGAGGTCAAGGGTGGCTGCCTCCACAGGCTCGTCCTCAAGGGTACATCGTAGGCGACGGCCATGAACCTGGAAGGCAACAATGGAGAGGGAGAGGGAAAGCAGGGGAGAAGAAATGCTTTGCAGAATCACCAACTGACTAAGTAGGATTGGACAGATTAAGAGAGCGGACGACTGCTGGGGCAGGGGACATGTAGAGTTTGTAAGGGGTTCACGATAGATGGAAATAAAAGGAAGTAAGGTAGGATAGGGCCACTGCCGCCGTGGCATACGAGGAAGGACGGCGAGATGTTGCAGTGTGAGCAGATAATGGGTATAGGTGCGCTGGACTGACTATAAGTCCACATAGAACCGATAGGAAAAGTAGAAGAGTCCCGGCGGAGAGGGGTCGACGGCTCATGGCCAGAGAAGGTTTGAAAGTAGCCTCCCTTAATACTAGAGGGCTGGGAGCGAGATCGATCAAATGAAAGACCAAGGAAATTTGGGGGATAATAGAAACGGAGAGGATACAGGTGATATGTCTGCAGGAGACAAAACTACGTGAAAAGGATTTACGAAATGGGAGAAGGCCAGAATTGGGCACAGGGTTCCAGACATGGGCACCGGCTGAGGGAACAAGGGGGGGGGTCGCAGTCATAATGACCAAGTATTTTCAGGGTAGAGTGCCGGACTTTTTCACAGATTCGCAGGGTAGGTGGGCATGGGTCTGGGTGGAGATGGGCACAGAAAGAGTGTAGGTGGTGACAGTGTATGCCCCTCCGGGCATTACGGAAAGAAAGCGGTTTTGGCGTTTCTTGCCTGCTCATATTCCGGACACAACAAACACAATGATTATGCGGGACTTTAACACAGTGGTGTGTCCAGGTCTGGACTCGCCGTTTCCAGGGGTTACAAGACCAGACTCGGAAACTCTGCAAACGATGATGGCAGAACCCATGATGGAGGCTGCATTCCGCCGTATGTGGCCAGCTGAGAAAGGATATACATGGATTGGATCTGGCCCAACCAGAAGGAGTCGCCTGGACATGGCATGGATGCAGGAGGGGTTGCTTGAACGACTGGTGACTATATCAATACTCCCGGTCGCCTCGTCGGATCATAAAATGCTCATAACGGAAGTGTTAGTGTCGCAGGGGGTGGACACAAGACCGGCGCCGTCCTCCGTCCCGCATTGGATGTTCAAGGACCCGCTTCATGTTCGTCTGGCATGTCAACATTGGGAATACTGGGACACTCTGCGACGCCCGTCAACCTCGCCGGTGGTGCATTTGCAGCTTGGCTTAGCCGAGCTCTATCGAATTATGCTGGCCAGAGCCAGGGCTACCAAACAGGCACACCTCAAGATCGGGGAGGAGTTTGTGAGGCACATGGAGGAGCTAGGAACGGACCCGCCCGTGGACGATGCGGATGACTGGTGGACATAGTGGACGGAGCTGCACTCGCAATGGGAAGACTGGCAACGAAGAGATGCGGAACGGTGGGGGCTAGCATCGAAATCCAGATGGATGGAGAAAGCGGAGAGAATGTCTGCGGTCTTTTTTGCGGTGACCCGGAAACAGAGGACTGCCGCTGTGATGACAACATTGGATCACCCCTTCGACCAGTCCCTCCCGCAAGCCACTACGACGCCCCAGATACTGAACCATGCTCATCAGTTCTACTCCTGGCTTTATCAGGAAACGGAGGAGTGGGAACCACAGGCCATGGCGGACACCCCGCGCCCGGCGGTTTGGTTCTGCTGTCAGACAAGCCTCGAGGACCATCAAACGCACGATCTGGAAGCAGACATTACGCCAACTGAGATCTCGAGGGCACTGGCGGACTTACCGAAAAACAAAGCCTCGGGCCCGGATGGGGTCCCAATGGACCACTTCCATGCGGTTGGGGAGACAATCATGTCACTGCTCTGCGATGTTCTTAATGTCTTGTTCACAAATGGGGCTCGGATGTCGCCGAACTTTGGAGAGGTCGTTCTGGTGTTGCTGCATAAAAAAGGGAGCCCGTGGGAGATACGAAATTGGAGGCCTATTTCGCTGTTGTCGGCACCGTATAAACTGTATGCTAAAGTCTTAGCCAACCGCTTGGCAAGTGTGTTACCGACACTGATAGACTCGACACAGACGGGCTTCGTCCCGGGGCGGCTAATATTGACAAATGTCATAACAGTCCGGGACATTCTTGACAGAGCTGCCGAAGTGATACCGCCCATTGCTGTCCTTCTTCTGGACTTCGAGAAGGCATATGACCGAGTGAGATGGCGATTTCTGCAACAAGGGCTGGCGGAGAGGGGAATGGGCCCTAGATTTCGGGATGCGGTGGCCTGCTTGCTATCCTCGGCGGTGGCGTGGCTGCAGATCAACGGCTTCCGCACGGAGCTGGTGCAGGTGTCTCGGTCGGTTAGACAGGGATGCCCCCTGTCCCCTGCACTGTATGTGCTATTTGTGGAACATCTTCACGAGATGATCAGGATGGACGAGCGGATCAGAGGATTCCCTATGCCAGGGGGGCGGCAAATCAAATCGAATAGTTTCGCAGATGACACAGCGGCAATAACAGAATGCTCGCAGGAGAGTGTGACCGCTCTGCGCAAACAAGTGGACAACTTTGAGCGGTATGCAGGGGCAAAAATCAACTGGGACAAGTCCGCGGTGATCCTCCCTGTGGGGGCAGACCCGGCGCTGTTCGAACATATGAGAATACAACCAGGGGACCAGAATACTCTGTACTTGGGAATATTGCTGCCAGCGGCGCTCTCGTCTGGGGAGCAAATGCACAACTTGCTGGCGGCGGCACTCAGAAGAATGCATAGCTGGGCCAAAGGTGTGGACTTGGGGGTGTTTGGGAAAACACTGGTGGCTAACAACGCTGTGGTATGTTGCGCCTTTGTCAGACCCGGGAAAGAGAGCATGGCGGGAGTATAAATTGGCAGTGCGAAAGTATCTGTGGAAAAACGACCCGCTGGCGGAGCGACTCGTCTACCGCGTCCGCTGGGAGAAGTTGGTGCAACCACGGAAAAAGGGAGGGTTGGCGCTTCTAGATCCACATCTGCAGACTGATGCCCTGCAGATGCGCTCGGTCATATGGTTGCTGATGGAACGGGATGAGGCGCCATGGAAGATCCTGACATTGGCAAGCATGGCTCAGACCCTCAGGATGGACCCGGCGGACATGGAGATTGCCCTCCTGAATCCGTCCTTGCAGATGGGCCTCATGCAAGGGGCACTGTGGACTCCGACCCTGTCGAAATGGAGGAAGATGGATCTCAGGCAACTGCCGCCAGTCACAGTGGAGCACATTCTTGGCCAAACTATATTTGGTAACCGTCAGATCCTTTGCGACGGCCAACCTTTCCCCTGGTGTGGTGCTCCTGCTGCATTCGGAAGACAATGGCTCGATTGTGGAGCCTACAGGGTGGCGGACCTATGGGATCGGGAAAAGAAAACATGGAAGACCCGAGAGGAAATGATGCAGGTCCTGTGGAACCAACCTCACAAGCAAGAACGGCTGCAGCAGATCCAAGATACCATTCCACAGGAGTGGGTGCAGAGGATGCAGGCTGATGAAAGGGTGAGGGGGGAGTGGGTGGCTCTGGAAGCGGAAGAGGCGCCCAAAGTACTGTTCAGAATGGTGGCAAGGGTGACCGATCACTGGTTCCAGGTGGAAGGATGGGAGGTTGCGCCCTCGAAAGGGCCGGTGGGTGAACCGATGCGCAGGAACCCGGACCGGGACGGGACGGACTGCTGCACGAGCACAGCGTATGGCCAGTGGTGGTCGTCAAGGATAGGAAGCGCTCGGGAGGGGAAGTATATCGACCATTTAAAATTGCATTGCGACCCCAACAACTCTCCTGGGACCCGTCTGCATGGGAATGGCGAGCAAGGAACATGCAGACTAAACCCTGTCGACCACACCAGGTCACAACAAAGGTCATCTACAGATCGCTCAATGCTCCTGTGGACATGGCAATGGAAATGAGGGGTCGGTGGTTGAAAAGAGGGTGGATAGAGTCTAAAGAAGTTCCGGGCTGGACGACGAGAGGATGGGAGACGGCTTGCACACTTTTGACAATACGCGGGAGGACTGTGGCTGTCCTTGCACCTAGCGGTGCCCACCTTTCAGTGGATGGCAGCACACAGCGCTGCAGAAGACACGCAATGCAAAGCTTGCGGTCAAGAGGAAACTGTGCCGCACATCTGGCTGGACCGTGAACCACAGAGGGCATTCTGGCAATGGTGGGGGGAACAAGGCACCCACCTGCCACTGCACCCAACACGAGCCAACCATCGAGTGTCAGTAATGCTGGGACAGCTCCTGTCCGGAGAAGAACGCACCTGCTCTCAAGCGTATGCGGGGGAGACAGTCCGGGCGGCCTTCTGGGGGGCCATGTGGGCTATGAGGGCCCAGTTTTTAACATCTGCACAGAAAGGATCCGCACGGACACTACAGGCATGGACACTGATGAATCTTAAAGCGGCAATCACAGCGGACGCGGCGCGGAGACGTAAGGGTGGGTGGACCCTTTTCAGGCAGACATGGGCACCGTATCCAGACATCGTGAAAGTAGCGGAAGAACAGGGGGTGTGGGACTGGGTGGGGGTGTTTGGACGACCAGCCGCGAACGACCAGACTCAGGAGGACGACGAGGGGGTTCATCATCACGAGGACATGGGAGAGGAGGAGAGATTAGAGACGGGCACGCGATCGATGGCCGGGGATGAAGAGGAGACAGAAATGGACAATTCCGCAATGAGCTCTAAAGCTGAAGTTGCCGGCCCGAGTGACACTGTCGGGTATGACACAGCGGGGAGTGACAGCGGGACACAGCTGCCTGAAGACCCATGGGATAGCCTGTGCTGAGCGAACAGGATGTGGGGATGAGCGATACCAGAAATAGGTAGAATACTTGTGTGATGAAACAGAATAGATTGGGACTGGGAGGGGGAAACATAGCGATACCAGAAATGGGTAGAATACTTGTGGGAAGGGACAATATAGATTGGGATGAGGATGAGGCGACATAGGCTTAGCATCTGAGTTGATTAGTGTCGAAATGCAAGGGTCTGTACATTAGCAAGTAAGGGTGCTACGACATAAAACCGGAGCAGGAAGATGTGCTACGGGGGACGAAGGGGTGACAAACAAGGGGGGTGGGTCTGTACATTAGGAAATGACACGAGACTACCGTGACAAGTGGCGACACTGATGGATGAGAGGATAGGGGGAGGGAGGGGTAGTGGGAGGGAAGGGAGGGAGGGGGGAGGGTTACAGCTACCAACAGGAGATAAAAAGCACTCAGAGACACAGATTGACAAAACCTAAATAGAAATAACAGAGACGAAATATTGTGAGAAATGGCAACACGGGGGGGGGGGGGGGGGGGGGGGGGGGGGGGGGGGGGGGGGGGGGGGGAGGGGATTCTTGAGGGAGGGAGCGAGGGAGAGGGGAGGGATCTAGCGGACATTGGTCGGTCTGAGGCGTACATTGCGACTGGGTGCGGTATGCCTCCCGACAATATACACACCAGACAGACCATGGCTCGAGTTCATCTCTACCCACAACCCGACGCATGTGTGCTGCGTGCTCACACAGCATGATACTTCCCGAAACCTTCATACTGTCTGTGTCTGGTCTTTTCTATCCATTGGTCTTTCTTGCTTGCCGGTGATAAGCAACCGGACTGACGCCCCCCAGAATAGATGGGGCTTGTGAGTGTGGTGTGTTTAAAAAAAAAAAAAAAAAAACTGCGAATGGCTCATTAAATCAGTTATCAATTATTTGGTGGTCTCCTTACCACTTGGATAACCGTGGTAATTCTAGAGCTAATGCGTGCAGCATATCCCGACTTCTSGAAGGGATGTATTTATTGGATAAAAGGCCGATCCGGGCTTGCCCGTTGTTGCGGCGAATCATGGTGACTTGTCGAATCGCATGGCCTTTGAGCCG
>BFEA01001145.1:86977-115627 GCA_003427395.1 Chara braunii
TTCTTTACCTCTTTGCCTTTTGGCTGCGTGCAAGTGGGTCCTTGTGACACACGGGGATGGGGGCCGCCAGCGCTCAACCTGTCATCCACGTGGCTGGCCTTGTACGTAAGAGGTTATGAACAGGTGGAGCTTTCCTTACCTCCTTCCCCTTCCCCTTTTTTCCTATATATATATATATGTATGTATGTATGTATACACTACTAAAGAGAGAGAGAGAGAGAGAGAGAGAGAGAGAGAGAGAGAGAGTTGGATGGTTAGTGTAATGATCAACAGGTAGTGTGTTGATGGAGTGGGAAAAGCGAATCGTATGGGATTAGGAATGGGAGAGGTGCTGACTTGATGTATTGAGCTCGTTATTGAAGGGCTACTCCTCATTTTCTTTATCTCTTCTTTAACCCTTCCTCTGGTCTCTTAAACTCGTTACTTCGTTCCCGATAGTGTTTTGTGTGTGATGATGCCATGTATGGTGTTGTGGCCTTCTCAGGTATACGATGGTTACGATATTTGTCTTTACCTCGTTGTTCTTTGCATTTTCTCACATGTTTGTATTTTCTGTTGTCTCATTTTCCCCTTCGATTACATTTCCTGGCATGTTCAGTTTCACTATATTGCTTTAATTGCGGTACGACTATTTGGGGGTGTAGGTGGTGACCGTGGTGCACCATAGCCACATCACAAGAGTGGATCACATCAACGAGAGAGAGAGAGAGAGAGAGAGAGAGAGAGAGAGAGAGAGAGAGAGTGACGTTGCTATTTGCCTTTGCGTACGTGCACCTCACCACGTTCGCACTTTGAGAAAGGTGAGTCGTGTTTTATCTTCTTGTTACTATACATTCGTTTTGCTTTGTACGATTCTGTATTCAGGTTTCATAATTTTGTGGGTCTATATCATGTCTTGATCTTAAGTTACATTTATATACTCAAGTTTACAAGATCAGCCAATTGTGAGCTTACATCTGTTGTCTGTCTTGTATCTTCAACTCTTCGAAGTAGTATGTAATATTTTAGTGTACTTGTTTAAAGTGACTTTTCATTAAATATTGCATGGCACGTGAAACGAAACAACGCATTCATTCTATCCAAGGAGCACGAGGGGCAGGGAGTTCAATGGGAGAACGCTTTTGTTACTTCTCTTCGTTGAGGCTTTCTTCATGTACGTAATGAAACGGTATGTGAGGAGGGATGAGGAAAAAGGGAGAAGTGATGAGGACGAAGGACTTAGACGGACACTTTTTTCATTGCTTTTAATGAAAATCTAGCTGATAGTTTTCCCAGGTGAGCAGGATGGAGGGAGAGGGTATGAAAGGAGGAAGAAGGGAGGGGGGAAGAAGGCAGTTCAGGAAGGAGAAGAGGGGAGGGAGGAAGATGTTACGTAAGGAGGGAGAAGTGAGGGAGTTTGAGGAGCTGTTAGAGGGTCACCCATCAATGCCCTCAAATAGTTCGGGCTCTGGAAGTTGAAGCAGAGACCAGTTTGTAATTTGTTTTTATGCTCTATAAGCTATCGGCTTTTCTACTGTTATTAACTATGCTTCTATTCTTCTTTGGTGCTCATGCATATGTTCATGCTCCACTTCGTTTGGTGGTTCGCTTACCGGTTCATTGATTGCTGGTTGATTTGGTGGTGAAGTAGTTCGTTTGTTCACCGATTCATTGGCTGGTTCATTCGCTGGTACATTCCGCCGGAAAAATAAAATTCATCATGGTTCACTAACTCGTTCATTTTCCACTTCGTTTGTTGGTTCGTTTAATCGGTCATTGATTGCTGGTTGATTTGGTGGTGTAGTAGTTGGTTCATTCACCGATTTATTGGTTGGTTCATTCGCTGGTACATTCGTTGGTACATTCCGCCGAAAAAATGAAATTGATCATGATAAAAAAAAGACCTTATTTCGGTTTTCGTGAAAATGGATTGATTGATTGATAAATTGATTGATTAATTGATTAATTGATTAGTTGAGTGTTTGATTGTTTGATTGTTTGATTGATTGATTGATTGACCTATTGGTTGATTGATCGGTCATCAATCAATCAATCAATCAATCAATCAATCAATCAGTATCTGGTACCTAGGTTCACATGCACACGTTAATGATGATGCTATATTCAATATAGCATATAAGTTGGTTCTGGGTGAGGGTCTGGAATTGGGTTTGGATGGCCAAGTCATGTCGAACCGTATCTACGTCCTGTGTCTAGAACAAGGACTGGGTTTGGATTTGGTTCTGGATGTGGATGTGAACCTAGGTTAGGAGTATGAATATGGATTTTCGTCTAGATCCAAATAAGGATATGAGTCTGACATGCAGGTCAGAGGCCTATCCTGGATTTGCTGCTCATTGTAGACTTGTATGTCGATATAGAGTGACAGTTCTTTTGCTGATGTTGTCATGAACATATTGTCTGCATCCCTATGTCAATGTTGATGTTATGTTCAACGAAGAGTCCCGGTCCTTAGATTTGTGTTGTTGATGCTATCTTCAAAGTTGGATGAGGATGCACAACTTGATTTTTATCTTACTTTTGATATGGCACAGGTGTTGGGTCTGGGTCAGAACCCTCGGTTACGGTTCGGGTGTAGGTGTGCGTTAGAAGTCTAGGGTATGTAGGATAGGATATTGCGGGGTTGTTGCATTGGGTCTGGGCGTCCGGAGTCTCGGGTTTTGTTTGGAGCGAGCAGCCTTTGTGTTTGAGGTTTGAAATTGCGTTGGGATTTGTTCTGTAGACCTGCAGCCTTCCATGTGGATTTGTGTTTGAGTCTTATGTCTTCAACATGATGTGGGCATGCCTCTCCAGGGTTGGACCTCCGGTCAAAAGGTTAGGGTTGGGTCCGAGTCCACATATCTTGGACCTCCAGTCTAAAGTGTTGGTGATGGTACAGTTGTCATGCTTGTATCTCCAACGAAAGGTGGATAAGACCCTAAGCATGAAACGTTGTTCTTGGGGTTTGATATTCTTCTGTGTAAAATCCGAGTCTATTTATTAGTCTGTTCAATGTTCAACAGAGCATTGGCGTTTAGACTGATATACGACAAAACATCCTTCTTGGCTCACTTCCTAACATGGTGGGTGGCTTACTCCCTAGCACGGTGTTAAGACCGATAACCAACCTAGGACTTTCAGTCTAGGCAATTCCCTGTTTGGTTGCCGCTACCAATGGTTTATCTTTTCCCACTCAATTAGATGCTTAAATGGGTTGGGTGTCCGACCTAAGATGAAAAGGGAAGGCGACCTACCTCCACATCTTGAACCGGACACCCCCTATCGCCCGCCCACCTTCAGCCGATAGGAGAGCACGAAAAGCTTCGAGTATGTATACCAGAGGCAGGGTGTTGCGTGCCGTTTTCCAGGAAACGAAGACCACACACCCACACACAGGTATTACGAGGGAACAACATACATGCAGGAAAGCGGTGGGGCAAGTTGTTCACATGGTGGTACAGGTAGCTACAGATTTGAACTTCTATCTGTATTTGAAGTTCATTTGATTGCATGTGGTTAATAAAATTGACTATGAATTACAACACCTTATAGGTGTCCCAAATGAGCGACGCCCATCTTGTGTGATTTCTTTTGCGCTTTTTTTATGAGTGCATTTCGACGTTTGTTTCTAAGTTTGAAGTTATTTACTATCTAGATTATTTGAATTGTCATCACCACAATCCGGTTAGATCACTTTGTCTGATTACTAGTCTTGCATAGCCGTTAGATTGTTGCTTTATGAGTGATTAGATTTTTGTTAGATCGGCTCTACATTGCTAGTAGGTCACCGTTTTAGTTATTTTGTTTGACCACTTGTACATTGCAAATCAATGCTTTTGCCTTTCTGTCGTATGTCTTTTCATAGTTCGGTTGTCTTAAGAGTGCTATTGTTATGCTGAAATTAGATTGTCGTTGTTATATTCCTATTAGTTTGTTTTTGCAATGTCCTTACAATATTGTTTTATATTTGTAGAAACCTTGTTACATTGTTAGCAGACCGTTTTGATCAATTGTGGATTTGTCATTTTTAAGTGAAGTATGCCAGCAAGGGTTCAAACATCGTGTAACTATACAAAGCTTCGTACTTATTATGAAATTAGCATGTACTCATTTTTTTGCTTTACCTTACCGTCTCTTTTGGACTTTCGTTTTTGTCGATTACTGCTGTTCTGCGCAGTGCTGGGGAATACAGGTCACAAGAAAACTGGTCCAAGTGAATCGAGTCAATCGACGACTTTCGCCATGCCTACAGACGATGGGTCAAGTGCACATACAGACAAGCACACCACAAACACACTGCCAATCACAACACACCCTCACACACCGGTGCATGAAATCCAATATTTATGTCATACCAAATCATTCGGATTTCACTTGTTTGAATTTTTATATGCACAATATGCCATAATCACAACTATTTTCACATTCTTCTGTGTCAGAAGCTCTCACAAATTTTGTTCAATAAAATTCACAAAGATTACAAGATGGCGGTGGAGCGGAGCAGGGGAGGGGAGGGTGGAGTCACTAGACCACGTGTCCGGAGGGGGTTTGCTGAAATCGTTAGAGTGCGAGGGGACGATGGAGATCTTGAGGCAGGCGGGGGGGGGGGGGGGGGGGGGGGGGGGGGGGGGGGGGGGGGGGGGGGGGGGGGGGGGGGGGGGGGGGGGGTCCAGGGCAAGATGGCAGGTTATGGTCGATGAGGAAATCGGCAAAGAAGATGGAAAAGCGCGTCGCACAGGGAAAAGATGACATTCACTGAGCGTCTAGAGTCGTGTGCAACGTTAGTGACCGGTCCGTGGGGTGATGGGTTTGAGGCAAAGCACATCCGATACCACACGGTGCGCATGAAATGTCTTGTTTTCTCTGCCTTCGGAAATGTTGTCCAACTGGTGTGAGCCTGGCAGAACAAGATAAGCGCATACTATTGGGCGGCTGTTTTGTGGTAGTGTCATGGAATGACTGGTAAGTGTTGCAAAGAGACCCTCTTTTACCCTTGAATATTATGTTCGTAGCACGTAAATTTCTTCATTGTTGTTATGCATGAACTATCCGGTCATTCAACGTTCATTATCGTATTCCGAATCTTCAGTTTCACGTGCATTTATATTTTGTGAAGTTGTGCAACAATGTGCCTGTTCATCTAAATGCATAGTTTTGGTCATATAATCAAGAAATCGTAGGCTTCGGTTTTGGGTCATGATTTGGGTTGCAGGTCTGACCGTGATGTGTAGGGTCTGGGTCACATGCAGTGGTCTGGGTTCGGTTTTGGGTCGAAAGTCTGGTTGCGATTCTTAGGGTCTGGGTCGCATGTCGGGGTCAGGGTCCGGGTCGCACGTATGGGCTATGTTCGACTAAACACCTTGGTCCCCACAGGTGTGGTCTGCAAGCACCCATGAATTTGAGATACCCCGTTGGGTTTCGATCAGCTTAGTAAAGTTGTGCTGTAATGTGCATGTTCATCTAAATGCATGAGTTGATTTTGATGATATGTTCAAGAAAGCATAGGGTTTGGTTTTGGGTCAAGGTCTGGGCAACAACTCTAGTTGTGATGGTTATGGTTTGGGTCACATGTCGGGGTCAGGGTTCAGGTCACAGGTCTGGGTTACGGTCCCCTTATGTACATTGATCTTATGTTGAACTAAGCGTCTGGGTCCCCACAAGTGTGGTGTGGAAGCCACCAATGAATTTGATGTATCGATGTGAGTTTCTATCGGCTTAGTGAAGTAACTATTGTGCTACAAGGTGCATGTTCATCTAAATGCATAGGTTAATGTTGATGATATGTTGAAGAAAGCATAGTGCGCGGTTTGGGTCAAGGTCTGGGTCGCAGGTCTGGTCGCGATTCTTAGGGTCTGGGTCACATGTCGAGGTCAGAGTCTAGGTCACATGTATGGCCAACGGTCCCCTTCTGTACGTTGATCTATTATTCAACTAAATGTCCGGGTCTTCACAGGTATGGTTTGGAAGCACCCATGAATTTGAGGTGCTGAATTGGGGTTAGATCAGCCTAGTGAAGTTGCGCTACAATCTGTATGTTCACTAAATGTAAAAGTTAATTTTTTTGATATGTTGAAGAAAGTATAGGGCTTGGTTTTGGGGCAACATCTGGGTCGCAGGTGTGGCTGTGATGCATAGGGTTTGGGTCACATGTCGGGGCCAGGGTCCAGGTCACATGTGTGGGTTAGGGTCTTCGTATGTACGTTGATCTCATGTGCAATTGAGCGTTCGGGTCCCCATATCTATTGTGATCATGCGTTCTGTTTCAACTTTATTTAAGTCCAACATCTCACTAAGTGTCTGAGTTCCTGAACGGAGTTTTGACATAGAATTGTGGGCACCTGTTCGTGTTCTGGATGCGGGTTTGGGCGTTTTGAGTCTCAGGCAAGGTTTGGAAGCGCTCATGAATTTGAGGTACCGAATATGGTTTAAGATCGGCTTAGTTAAGTTGTGCTATAATGTGCATGTTAATCGAAATGTATAAGTTTATTTTGATGAAATGTTCAAGAAAGCATAGGGTTTGGTTTAGGGACAAGTATGAGTCGCACGTCTGGTTCGCATGCTTAGGGTCTGGGTTGGAGGTCTTGTTGTGATGATTACGGTCCGGGTCACATGTCGGGGTCAGGGTCCAGGTCACAGGTCCGGTTTAGGGTCCCCGTATATACGTTGATCTTATGTTAAACTAAGCGTCCGAGTCCCCCATGTGCGTTTTCATGATGTGGTCTGTTCTATTGAAATTTGTCCAAGTCCAGCGTTTGGCTAAGTGTCTGGGTTGCGGAATGGAGTAGAATTGTGGGACTGTGTTCGAGTTCCGGATGCAGGTTTGGGCGTATTGAGTGTCAGGTATGGTCTGGAAGCCCCCATGAATTCGAGGTACAAATTTGGGTTTAGATCGGCTTAGTGAAGTTGTACTACAATGTGCGTGTTCATCGAAATGGATAAGTTTATTTTGATGATATGTTTTAGAAAGGATAGGGTTCGGTTTCAAGTCAAGGTTTGGGTCGCTGGTCTGCTCGTGATGCTCTGGGTCCGGGTTGTCGGGGGCGGGATTTAGGTCACAGGTCTGGGTGTAGGTCCCCGCACAAAAGTTGATCTTATGTTCAACTAAGCATCCGGGTCCCCCTAGGTGTTTTGATGATGTGGTCTGTTGTATTTGAAACTTTGTCTACATACAGTGTTTGGCTCAGTGTTTGGGTTGCCAAATGGAGTTTTGACAAAGAATTGTGGGCTTGTATTTGAGTTCTGAATGCAGGTTTAGGCGTGTCGAGTCTCAGGTACGGTCTAAAAGCACTCATGAATTTGAGGTATCGAATTGGGTTTAGGTCGGCTTAGTGAAGTTGTGCTACAAAAAGTTAATTTTGATGATATGGTTCGGTTTCGGGTCAAGGTCTGGGTTGCAGGTCTGGTCGTTATGCTTAGGGTCGGGGACGTATGTCGTCATGAGGGTGTACGCCACAGGTCTTGTTTAGGGTCTCCGTATATACGTTGATGTTATGTTCAACAAAGCATTAAGGTACCGATTTTGTTTTTGATGATGTGTTCTATCACATTTGAAACTTTGTTTAAGTCATTCGTCAGGATCTGTGTTTGGGTTGGTGAATGGAGTTTTGACATAGGATTGCGGGCCTGGCTTCCTTTTGTGGAAGCGAGTGTTTAGTGTCTTAAGTCTCACGTATGGTTTTGAGCCACCCGTACATTTAAGGTACCGAATTGGGTTTAGATCGGCTTAGTGCAATCGTGCTGCAATGTGCATGTTCAACTAAATGCATAAGTTTCTTTGATGACATGTTTAAGAAAATATAGGGTTCGGTTCTGGGTCAAGTTGTGGGTCGCAGGTTTGATCGTAAAGGTCTGGGTCACATGTCGGGGCTAGGGTCCCCGTATGTACGTTGATCTTAAGTTCAACTAAGCATCCGGGTCCCCGTATCAATTTTGAGAGTATGTTCTGTTCCATTTCAAGCTTAGTGTTCGAGTTGCGAATGTGGGATTGCCTGTCTTTGGTCTGAAGTATTGTCTTGGAGCATCTATGAATTTGAGGTATCGAATCGGGTTTAGATCGACTTAGCAAAGTTGTGGTACGATGTGCATGTTCATGTAAATGCATAACTTAATGTTGATGACATGTTTAAGAAAGCATAGGGTTTGGTTTTGAGTCAAGATCTTGGTGGCAGGCAGGCCGTGACGTTAGGGCTAGGGTTACAGGTCTGAGTTGGAACCTGAGTCGCATGTCAAGGTGACCCTTGCAATGTCTTAAAAAACTGATTGCATCATTTCGACGAAAAAAACTACAACCCAAAACCATGAGCATTGCAGGTCACTTGCCTACGCGTCGAAGTATTGCAAAATTTTTATGATATATATATTTTTTTCTCGCCTCGATTTATGTTTGTTCATTATCTTTTTAATTCCTTGCTACAACGTGGAACTCGTCTCTCTTGCAGGGCTCCTGTGAAACACATTTGTCTTCGCTGCATTTCCGAGTTACGTGCTCTGTTGCGCATTCGCAAAGCGGTAAGCGCTTTCTTCCTTGCCAACCCATTTCGGAGTCAGGGACTTTATTTTCTTGAATATCGCTTTGAATGATCGTATGCCACTCTTTTGTTGTTTTTTTTTTCTACTGTTTTTTTAGATGACCATAGTTTTGACGTTTTTTTCTATGTTGTGACCGCACTCTTACGAAAGCTGTTTTTTTATTTTCTGAACGTAAGCACGACGTGGGAGTCCATCTGAGAATAAATCTTGGTTTCATGTCTAAAAGTCTATCAGACTAGGATTTTGGCTTCACGACAGGGAGTCGGGACTGTGATTGGGGATTAAGACGGGGGATTAGGATCTTGTACTTGGGAATGCAACCTGGGACCGAGGATTTTGGAGTGAATGCTCACTCAAAAATCTTGGTCAAAGCCTGTTTGTGTCACACGTTTGGGTTCACATATGCAGGTTAGGATTTTGATATGGTGTCACGGTGAAAAGTCGATATCTCAGACCAGGGTCACAGGTCTGGGTGAGAGGTCTGGTCAAAAAGATTGTGTTAGAGGTCTGCTTCATGGAATAGGGTTTGGGCAATGCGTTGTTGAGGGTCAAGGTCACATGTTTTCGGTCAGCGTGTGGATTGCGGGTGAGGATCCGAATTGCTCCTCTCTTTGCTGCCTGTTGTTATCTGAGCTCAGAATCTCTTGTCGTTTCACGGTCCGGATTACATGTTTTGGGTCAGGGTCTTTGGTCATGATGCTCAGGATCTGTGGTCGGCATGCTTAACATCTCGGTCACAAGTTTTGGGTTGGTGTCTGGATTGTAGGAGCTTGCTCCTTGTATTCTTTTGCTGCCTGTCTTTATCTGAGCAAGTTTTTTCTTTTGTTTGTTTGTATGGTTTATGGCAACGTTCGTGTATGGTGAGCAGCGATGGCTGGAGAGAATACAGCCGGCAGCTCATCTGCCAATATCATACAAGGCGCAGAACGAGATATTTGGATAGTGTTAACGAACGAAATGAACAAATTTAAATCGGAGACCAAGATCTACGGGGAGGAAGTACAGAGAACGCTAAGTGATATTTTGGGTCGGCTCTTCGCGTTAGAGTGTTGGGTTTAAGAGAAGGGGGGTGTGGCTGGGGAGGGAGCCCAAAATGAAGGAACCTCGAAATAAACAATGACGGGATCGAGAGGAAGAGGAAAGAGAAAGAGGGTGCAGGTGGAGTGTAAGGGGGAGGGGGTGAAGAAAAAGGGGGAGCAGGAAAAGAGGGCGGAGGGGGTGAAGAGAAAGGGGGAGCAGGAGAAGAGAGGGGAGTGGGTGAAGAAAAAGGGGGAGCAGGTGAAGAAGGTGCATGAGGTGGAAAAGAATAGGGAGGAGGTGAAGAAGAAGCTCGATGAGGTGGAGAAGGAGGAGGAGGTGAAAAAGCAGGGTGAGGAGGTGAAGAATAAGGGGGAGGAGTCGAAGGTGAAAAAGAATGGGGAGGAGGTGGAGAAGAAAAGGGACCAGGTGGAGAAGATGGGGAGGGAAGCTTTTGATGTTCAGCGACCCGAGGATAGGGGAATTGTTGCTTTGAAAAATCTGGTGGACAGTCAAAAAATAGAGTTGGAGGCAATCAGAGCAGAGGTCCTGACAATGGGGACGCATATGGCGTTGCTGAAGGCTGAAGTAGAGGAATATAAAAATAGAGGTAGAGGAAAGAAGAAGATGGAGGAGGCGGAGGTGCAAGAAATACAGTCTGCAGAGCAGCAAATGGTATTGTATAAGGCGGAAGGGGAGGAAAGACAGGAGGCGCAAGATAGAGGTATAAGAACTCTGCTGGTGAGGAGTGAGCCACATAAGCAGGAGGGCCAGGTGCAGAGTGGTGTGCAGCAGGTGGCGAAAAAGTGTCACTATTGCAAACAGGACGGTCACCTGGCCTTCCGTTGTGTCCACTATGATTGTGATTTCGCGCACGGTTTCGTGCGACGTGAACATAGAGGTAGCAATGTAGTATATCTTGATTATTGGGGTCAGGCCATACATATGGCGACGCCGGATGGGATAAGGGCTGAATTGTACAGGCATTTGACGACTTTCTATTCACGGCTTCTCCGGCTGTCCCGGCCGCATTCCGTAATAGTGGTAGGGTTTGGTGAGCCTAGCTTGGGTACAATGCTAGGCATGTGAAAGAAAAAAAAGAGTCATTATATTATGAGGTTTGTTGAGTTATCAGCCTCAAGTCAGCCCGGAGTTCGCTTTTGCACTCTGGATTTGTGTTGAGGTTTGGCGTGATAAGATTGTTTACTTGCCAGCTTATAGGTGATGTTATTTTTAGCAGAGAGAGAGAGAGAGAGAGAGAGAGAGAGGGAGTGAGGTAGACAGAGAGAGAGAGAGAGAGAGAGAGAGAGAGAGAGAGAGAGAGAGAGAGAGAGAGAGAGAGTAGTTTGTAGGTGATGTTATTGTCAGCGTAGAACTCGTGTCCTCATCTGTCTTGTTATCACAAACTCGTGTTCAGTATTTTGACAATATTTGCAATCGTGGTTGGTGTGCCGACTTTGACGCTACCTACAATATAAACCTCCTTTTGTTGGGTTGACATTGTGTAATTCAGCTTCTGATTCTTTTCTTTTCTTTCCCCCCCCAAGTCAACTTTGATGATCTTCACGATTGGTAATGTCTGTGTTGAGCTTATCTTCAAAACTGTATATGGATGTGAATGGAATCTGGCCATCGTCCTTGTTTTTGAAATGACATGGATGTTCCTGCGACCTCTTCCTCGTCTTCACTTAAGAGCCCTCATTAACATGACTTTTTATCTGTTTCGTTATCAACTTGAATGAGACAACTAGAACCCGTGTCTTCGAAGTTCATTATCTGCAACATATCATCGTGTGGTTGGTGTGCGTACTTCGACAGTACCTTCCATCGCATATTGGAGGTGGAGGTTGCAAAGTCTATGATGGACACCCCATGCAGATTTCATATTTGGAATTGGGAGCGTGGGCATGCTGTGTGGGCCTGATGAAATGGGGTCTGGAATAGGGTTTGGAAGAGGGTTTGGAACAGGGTTTGGAACAAGGTCTGGAACAAGGTCTGTAACAAGGTTTGAAATAAGATTTGGAATAGGGTCCGGGCATGCTTGTTGATTCTGTAGGAGTGACTCTTCATATAAAAAGTGTTTCTTTGTAAACTTGTGTGGGTTGGTCGGGGCCAAGGTCTAACATGTGATGCAGTTTATCCTCGTCTAAGCCAAGGGTATGTTTGAACCCCCCCCCCCYCCCCCCCCCCCCGTCAATGTCAAAGGAGCAGCACATATGACAAAGTCAAATGAGCCTCTCCTAAAGGTTAGGGGACTCGCCCCATAGACGGCAGGAGGGAATCAGCGAGGGATTTTTTTTTCTATCCCGCACAATGTCAGTGCTTACCCTGCGGCGTGGGACAAAAAGTTTGGAGTGATCTGTCAATATGTATCGTTTGGCCTAAGCAGTCAGAATCCGGCCTTGACTTCGATTTTGGTGATGGGTCATCTAGGGGGGTTTGGGGGGGTATAAACAGTGACTAAAGGGGTGTAAACCACCACTACATCCGATCCTATTTTTACCGACCCTGCATTTCACTGCGCACCGAGTCTTGTACAACCTGGGTCGCATTGTGTTTTGTTTTCTGGTACTCTCCGGAAATGAAAGGGAAAAAAAAAATCGAAATAAAAGGAAAGACAACTAGAAGCAGGGGACGTGAAAGCGGCTGGAGGGCGTTGCCGCCGTCAACAAACATAAGGCGTAGAAAGAAAATATAATAACTCTTTGGAGAAAAAAAACAGTTGGGCGTTGCAGCCTATTGCAAAACACGGATCTGTGGAAAAAAAAAAAAAAACGTACAAGCATTTGCACACGAAAACAACTTGATACAGAATGTTGAGCACATACGAGGCTACAGCCCCGTCGGTTGCAAGTGTCAGCTGTCCGCGGAAAGCGCCCTGCTTCATTGGCAGGGCATACGAAGAGAGCAGCTACGGAAGAAAAAAAAAACCGAGACAAGCAAGGATTCTGGGCAGATGCATTCCTGAAAGCACCACTTAGAACACACTTCCTTCACGGCTTCCCGCCCCCCACATCGTTCCTTTCAGCTATGCACCTCACTTTTTTTGTCTTTTTCGTTTTGGTAGCAACTGTCAGCTGTCTGCGGAAAGCGCCTTGCGTCCTTGCTAGGGCACTAAAACGAAACGAAGAAAACAACACAAAACAAAAAAAAAGAAGAAAATGAAGAAGCAATGAGTGTTCTCAATTTCATTCCTAACCACCGCCACTCTAAGCACACCTTCACGGCTTGGAGGTCGTGGTTCCTGGGTGGATCATCTCAGTTTCGGTCGGGTTGAAGGTCGTGGTCTTGGACTGTGTCTGGGTCTGTGTGTGGGTCAGGGTTTGGGTCTGAGTCTCGGTCAGGGTCTGGGTCAAGGTCCGAGTTCAGGTCAGGGTCTTGGTCCGGATCGAAATCGGGGTCAGGGTGCGGGTTTGGGTCTGAGTCAGGGTCAAGGTCACGGTCAGGGTCAACGACGGGATTGAGAGGAGGAGGGGGAAAGAGAAAGAGGGTGGAGGTGGAGAAGAGGAGGGAGGGGGTGAAGAAAAAGGGGGAGTAGGTAAAGAAGGTGCATGAGGTGGAAAAGAATACGGAGGAGGTGAAAAAAAAGCTTGATGAGGTCTATAAGGAGGCGGTGAAGAAAAAGGGTGAGGAGGTGAAGAATAAGGGTGAGGAGGTGGAGAAGAATGGGGAGGAGGTGGAGAAGAAAGGGGAGGAGGTGGAAATTATTGCGCTGAGAAATCCGGTGGATAGTCAAAAAATAGTGTTGGATGAAATCAGAGCAGAGGTTGCGACTATGGGGACGCACATGGGATTTCTTTTCTGTCCCGCACAGTGTCAATGCCTACCCCGCGGCGTGGGACAAAACGTTTGGTGTGATGTGTCAATGTATAATCTGGGTTTGGGTCAAGGTCTGATGAGTATGCAATTTGATGTTATTTTGTTGCGGACTACATTTTTCTTCATATTGTGCACTTCTATTTTAATTTAGTAAATTTATAATAATCTAAGTCGGACCGTCGCCCAGCTCGTGCATATGGACAGAGAGGGGGGGGTCGTCGGGCAAAACCTGACGGGTCAAAAAAAAGGCAAGGATCCCCCCCTGCAAAAAAAAAGACTTTAGGCATGGACTGCACTTGGCGTAAGCAGTTAGAATCCGGCCTTGAGAAAGGATTGTGGCTTGTGACAGTGATTGAGGGGTATAACCTGGGACTGTGGCAAGGACCTATGACACAAGGCAAGGACTTGGGATTGTGAATCAGGAATGACGGGGGAAACTCCGTAGTGGGACTAGCACTTCAGACTAGGACTAGGGTGTGGGATTTGTGTTGTGGCTTAGCTTGAGAGCGTTACAGTTTCTCATCCCTGACGACTTTGCTGCTTTAGCTGTTTTGGCCTCTTAACAACTTGTCCTCTTCTTTCAAATGGAAACATTAAAGGAGACCTTATATCCCTCACATTCCTTTGTTTCACATCATAAAGTATGATATTGAACATGTTTATTTGTTTGGTATGATCGACTCCTCACATTCCTTTGTTTGTGTGTATGTGGGTATGTCTGCAGCTCTGTTTCTTGCCTATCGATTTTTTGATGCAAGTCACACTCATCGTCTAGTCTGCAGAACAACGAAGGTACATGCAAATGTTTTCAAGTCCATAAGTCATTTTTCTAACACAAACTCAAAGCTGCAATTATTTCCATGTTCGGGGCATGTCTTCAAAATATCAATTTTGATGAATTACTTCAGTACACCTTTCTGCTCTTTTTTTTCAATTGTACTTAAATTTTTTTCTAAATTGGGATTTAATATTATTTTACGAATTTGTACATCTTTGTACAAGAATTAAGGAATTTCCTAGGTTGGTCCCCACGCTACCCCGTTGGGGGAAGATCGCCCGGGTACCCTCTCAGGCGGCCCGGGTAGGGCAGGGTCCCGGTCAGCCCCAACGCATAATATTTTAAAAAATAGAAAATACGAAACTAAATAAAAATATCTGGAATAAAAATATGTTAGATAAAATTGCAGTACAAGCAACTTTTGGCTGAGGGCCCCCTCGAAATTCGTTATTAATTTGAAAATAAAAATAAATCAGAAGAAATGAGGTGAGATTTACGGTCATTTACCCTTTTAAGCCCTAATTGTCACTGTTTAGAGTAACTTTATACAACCCCGAAGACTGCTGGGTGACCCACCACCGAAATGGAAGGTAAGGTTGGATTCTGACTGCTCAGGTCAAATGCAGTCCCGACATGCGTAGCCGAGCGATGGCTCAACCTAGGAAATTTTTACAATTCCAGATACTGAGTTTCTTAAAGCACCAATACTTCAAGGGCATTTTTGTACGAGGCCATAAGTGACCCGCCAGGGCAAAAAAATCTGTTTTTTTTGGTTGGCGCCACCAACCATTGTGGTCGGGTACTCTCGAAGCTCAAAAGCTGTAAAGCGCATACGACATCTACTCCCGCCAGATGTATAGGCCAAGTACTGGTGGTTTAATGATCTTCTATTTTTTTATATGCATTATATTCTCTCCTTGTGTCTGTTTTTTTGTTCGTAAAAAAAAACAAAAAATAGAATACATTGTTGTTTCAGCTCCTTCATCGTTTTGTATGTTCCTCTAGGGGCTTTTACTAGCCCTTGATTGAAAACGTGAAGGGGTAGGGGAAATCTTATAGAGAGCGGGATGGGGCATGATAGGAGGAGGTGGGTTAAGAGGTTTTGCTGACCATTGATCGAAAAAAAAACGAATTAAAAAAAAAAATAGAAAAAAAGAACTTAGGACACTAGCGAGGTTTTTTAGTAGTCATCGTGCGTGAGAGAGAGGAAGTTTTCCAATACAGGGGGGACAGTTCATTACGGTGATGCAAGCAGAGGAGGTGGATAATAAGGATAGTGTCAAAGTTGGAGGTGCAAAGGATAGGAATGCGTAACTGCAATCTGTAGTGTCACTCAACCAACGTGCTATAAAGCAAGGGGCACATAGGATTGATTTCTGTTTAGGTCTTTTGTTTGTTTTGTGTTAAATACGAGTGCGAAAGGATTACTTTGCAGTGATGGAAGGGGAAAGTTGCAACATACATGGCGGTTAATCTCCGAATGCAAAAGGCGGACATTCGCAACACGGTACGAGGAAAGTTGTTGTAGACTTTCTTGACATATCAGGAGAAGAGGATCACAACCAAAAAATAGACTAGTTGTGAAAGCGGGACAATGAATGTTTCTAATAGGGGAGTGTTGATGAAGGGAGTGCAAAAAGGTGAGAAGGGTGAATGAGTCGTAGTGACCAAAGGACAACGAGGAGTGGGAAGTGCAAAGGGGAAAGGTATGAGAGTCCGCACACATCGGAAGGTTGGCAAGGAGGGAAGAAGCTTACAAAATTTTATGACGGTCAGATGGGGTTCGTCGAAAGGACGATTGCGTGAGACCCTAATGGCGGCATGGAGATTTGCAGACCATCGAGCACATGAAGAGAAAAGGAAGAGAAGACGGACTCCATAAACGGGAGCGTCATTAAGTATGCAAAAAAGAGTGAAGGAGGAATTGATGAAGGAAAGAGGGATGGGAGGGATCGAGGACTACAAGGAGGATGAAGAGGAGGAGGTAGAGAGGAAGGAGCAAGAAAGGGGGCACGAAGAACGCCAAGGGGAGCAGGATAAAGAGTCTGCGGAGCAATATGAGGAGGAGAAGGTGGAGGAGAAGCAGGAGGAGGGGAAGGAAGAAGAGTATGAGGACAAGGAGGGAGATGCATCATCACGGAGGCATGAAGAACCCCAAGGGAAGCAGGAGAAAGAGTCTGCGGAGCAATCCGAGGAGGAGGAGGTGGGGGAGAAGCAGGAGGAGGGGAAGGTACAAGAGTATGAGGACAAGGAGGGAGATGCATCATCACGGAGGCATGAGGAACCCCAAGAGGAGCAGGAGAAAGAGTCTGAGGAGGAGGAGGTGGAGGAGAAGCAGGAGGAGGGGAAGGAAGAAGAGTATGAGGACAAGGAGGGAAATGCATCATCACAGAGGGATGCTGTTATCCAGGTCGGGAGTGGAAGTAGGGGGGGAGGGCAATCTCGCGAACGTTGTTTAAACGAACAATATGACTCGATGGACAAAATGGATGACGATACTGTCGGAAGAGAAAATTTGGTGGACGAAATACTTGGGGGCGACAGAATGGGACGAGAGGGGGAGAGGTGTAGTGAGGAGAAGAGGGAGGAAGAGCAGTTAGAGGGGCAGCAAGACGATCTGCAGGGGGAGCAATCTGAGCAGTTGGTGGAGGAGACAGAGTCGGAGGAGGAGAGGAGGGAACGACGATCAGGGAAGAGGAGGATCATCCCAGGTGGACATGAGTGGAGGGGGGAAGGTCAATTAAGCGGGAAAGATGAAGAGGTGGACATTGATGAAGAGGGTGGGATGAAAGTCATAGGGACAAGTGAGAGGACAAGAGGGAGGAGGGTACTGAACAACCGAGAGGCAATTGAGCTCTGTAGTGGAGAGGCGAGGTTAGAGGACATCAGCGAAGATATTGAGGAAATGAGAAACGACATGGAGCAACCGGATGAGGACGTGAGAGGGGCAAGACCGGAGCAATATGAGGAGGTTGTTGAAGAGAGCGGTGGACAAAGAAGTGGGAGGAGGGGAAGACGAAGACTATTGCACGAAGAAAGGAATGAAGATAGCGAAGAACTAAGAAATGTGGCAGAGAGACGGAATGAAACAGAGAGCAAGGGAAGAGCACCACATGGAGACGTTGCTGAGGAGAGCATGAGAGACGCGAGGGGCGGTGAGGGAGGAAAGGGAACGAGTGGGAGGGGAAGGACAAGGCAATTAAATGAAGAGGGGGTCGAAGTTGGTGATGGAGAGGATAGCGTTGATGAAGGCAAATAAGAGGAGGACGAGGATGGCATAAAGGATATGGAACCGGAAGATTTGACTGACTTGATGTCGGATTGGACGGGTGAGAGATCATACTTCAAGAGCGGCGACAGAGTGGACCAACAAAACCATGAAATGGTTAGAGAGCATCTACAATTAGATTCGGATCGCTATGCTTTTGACCAGTCAAAGGTCGGGCCTCAAAAACTGCAAGGCTTACGAGATATGCCACCTCGCGAACTTTTTTTTAAGCTTCGGCCGCCTCAGTTGTTTGAAATGATAGCGAAAGAGACAAATGCGTATGCGGACCTGTGGCAAGTGGCAGCACGAAGAGAAGGGCAAACGCCTCGGAAGTGGAGGCCGACGGACAAGATAGAGCTTATAGGATTTTTTGGAATAACTTTGTCCATGGGTTTCGTCCGCCTGCCGAATATGGACGATTATTGGAGAGGCGGGGATTACGGGGCGGTGTCTTTTGCTGACTTTGGAAAGGTTATCTCAAAGAAGCGATTTGAAAACTTAAAGCGGTACATCCATCTTCGAGATAAAACAGAGAGGCCTCAAGACACCAATACGAGAGAATACCGCCTTTGGCAGTTACAACCGCTCATCGACGAGCTTCGACGCACTGCTCGGAAGTACTACCACCCCGGGAAAGTGTTCTGTTTCGATGAGAGGATGATACCCATAAAGAACCACTATTGTCCTGTGAAGGTTGTCAATAAGAGGAAACCCCACCCAGAGGGAATTCAAGAGTGGAGCCTGAATGACTGTGAGACCAAATACCAGGTCGACTTTGATGTTTACGACAGAGTCCATCGACGTGCAGCGAAGCCTCGAACCCCAGGATGAAAGTTACAAAGAGAGAACCTGGGTGTATTTCAGAGAGTCGTGTGGGATATCGTGTCAGAACTCGGGCAAGGGCATATCGTTGTCATGGATCGAGCGTTTGCTGAAACGCACCTGTTTCAAATGTTGAAAAATGAAAAGGGCATCCTTGCCATTGGCCCTGTGAAGTTGCCATACACTTCAACACTGGAGGATGTGCGGTCATTGACACTGACTGCACCAGGAGATCCGTCGTCGGGACCGAGAGCACCAGAAGATGTGCGTGCCTCGAGWCGYARATTGTCCTTGCRTTTTCCATCGAGCCTTAGACTTTCTGGAGATGCACCGGTGGGTGCTGTAAAGTGGACACACACGCAAGCTCCACACACTGGGATGATTGCATGCGTTTGGAAAGCCAAAGAGGACAAACAACCATATGCGTTCTTATCAACTTCCCACGGTTGTAAGCCCGTGAGGGACGTTACGATTGGAATAGGAGGGCAACAAATTACTGTCGAGAAACCAGAATGTGTTTCCTTTTACTCGAAGCACTCAAGCGCCACCGATGCGTTCAACAGAATGTGTTTGGGGCGGATCGGTTGCGAGGAGTTCATGGTATCTCGAAGCTAGTGGCCGAGGTATATGTGGGGAAGGTTGGACGCGGTAGTGACTAATGCGTACATCCTACATAAGAGTGGATCGTCTTCAATGTTGAGGCATGAGAACTTCTGTTTGGAGTTGCAGCGGGAACTGGTAGACATAGCAAAGGCTGCATGGTCGCTGCCGAGGCAACCGGTTTTGCGCATTTATCGTAGGGCTGGGCGGGGAACCTCGGTAGAAAACCCTTATCTGGGGAGGTTCACGGAGGCTCATTATCCGGGCCGAACCCCGTCAAAAGCAGGAAAGTCTCATCAGGCATTCAATTGTGTGGTGTGCTCATCGCTCGAAAAGCGAGGATACCTCGGGTGGACAAAAACTCGCACTAGTTACATGTGTCAGATATGTGAAGAGTCGTTGTGTGCATCACCGTGTTTCAGACTCTTTCACCAGTATACCATAGACGGGTTTGATTTCAACTATCGACGTAGTACGCACACAGATGGAGGAAGAAAGAGAAAAAGAAGGACATTACAAGGTCAACATCTCCCTTTGGGAGCTGTGGTTAGAGGAGAGAAATTTCCAGTTGACTTGCCATACGAGGACACTATAATGGGCATAGGTGTGGAGAGGGAGGCCCAGGAAGAGGCCATGTTTGTGGCTTCTAGTGGGGATGGAAGCTCATGAAATCTCGAGCTGCAGTGCTTTTCAAAAGTTGGGCATGTACAGGGGATGAGTACAGCTTCACTGGTTTATACTGGAGATTAAAAGCAATATTGAGGATGCATAATTGATTTGTATTAACGAATAATAACAACATCGCTGATACGTACCACTTCATCACAGACACTTACTACTAGGAGTAACGATTTTGTTTGAACTTACATTTGCATTACAAAGTACAATAGGATGAAAACAACCAATAATATTGTAATCGTCAACTGATGCAGAATTCTTGCGAATGGACGGATGGAGATCTCGTGGATCATTGATGTGGGGTGTATTCTGTCCACAAGGGTGTGAGAAAATGCTGCACAGATACCTCACTCGTGAAGGCACGACGTTGACGATGTGCTCGCGGCAACAAGTCCTTAATTTCATTGTTAAGAGGTTGTGGAAAGTACCTGCAACAGCGATTGACATCTAGTTGTGGCGCGAGTGCAATTCGACAACTGTGCGGGATGAAATTTTAGAATACGCCATGAAATCAGTGGAATGGGTGGCCGGCATCTTCGAAGATGCTGGCCTCGGGGCGGCTACGAGTGCTTACAATCCTTGCAATCAACAAACCTTTGTAAATCAGATTAATCTTTAACTTCTTAATGTGTTGGAGACATGCATGGACGCTGTAAATGATTTGTCAATGCATAAGGGTGAGGTACATTATGTCGTTACATTACATCGGTGACACTTTCGAGAAGACCCATGTTTAGAAACATGGTCAGACATGATGTCGAAGGAATTAATAGAAAGTAAAAAAGGAGCGGACGAAAATTAGTATTACCGCGCAACAGGAACAAACATATGTACCCAATTAGAAGGAATTCAAAAGAAAAGAAAAAAAAAACACAAAAGAGCAGTGCGGTCCAGAGACGGAGACAAAGTGAAAGATAACAAATGTAGGAAAAGAAAATGCAACAAAGGAAGAAGGAACAAATTAAAAAAAAGAAAAGGAGCTTGGAAGGAAAAAAAAGGAAAAAAAATAGCAAATAAGAGGTAAGAGAAAGATTAAGGAAAATATAAAGGGACGAGATTGCTTAGCACGTCATGGAAGCGACGCATGAGCTGGAATGGAAATATAACCCAAAGAGAGAGGGAAAAAAAAATGGTTTGAAGGAAACTGAAAAAGGAAGATGAAAATTTTGAAAGGCATATGAAGTTCATGTTATACATAGTATTCGGAAATGATAATGGATGTAACATATTTCATAATAAAAAATCAGCTATTTTTTTATTTGGTCAATGTGAGGGAGGCTGTGGATGTAGGTTTGTGAGTATATTTCTGCTACTCTGTCTGTTTGTCTTCCAAAATGCCGAGAGCATAAACACGTGAAAGTGATGACATCAACACGTCAATGCACGTACATTAATCATCATTTTTTATTCGGTCAATGTGGGGGAGGCTGGGGATATACGTTTGTGAGCGTATTTCTGCTATTCTGTCTATTTGTCTTCCACAATGCCGAGAGCATAAACTCGTGAAAATGATGACATCAACAAGTCAATGCACGTACATTAATCATCGCTCGTCAACCAATACCTATTGTAACGCGCTTAGCAAAGGAAATGTTAATGTCAGCCTTACATCTCTCTCTCTCTCTCTCTCTCTCTCTCTCTCTCTCTCTTTTGCTTTCTCTCTCTCTCTCGAGATTTCCCTCTCCCTTTCTATGTCTTTGTATGTGTATGTGTGTGTCATTTTGTCTTCCATTAAGGTTTAGTAAGTTTTCAGGTCCAGTGGAGATCACTGTTTTTTTTTTGAACTACTGATTTGGAATAGGGTTCGGACAAAAATTCACGTTACTGGGAATATTGGTGCGCGTGTGGACAAATGAGTATGTGGGTATGGATGTGGATCGAGATTTTGATCTGGATATTAGTTAGGATATGGAGATAGAATGTAGTCAGTAACAACCTTTCATTGTATGATTGGTTTTGACATTCGGACAGGGCGCTGAATTGTTTTTCAACATAACATCATGATTGTTTGGTTAATGTCATAGATAAGTTCATTTTGCGAATCTCCTCTCATCAATGTTTTCATTATCTACAAAACAGGATCGGGGTTCCCACGCCCATAATGATATTGTTTTTTAAATTGTGCTTGGATGAACATGTCCAATAAGGAGGTTATGCTCAACGCAACAAATATGTTGTTGGTTTTTTTTTTTTTTTAATTACCATGTACATGTCGGTTATAACTTTAAGATAGTATAGTGATTTTTTTATAAGTATGGTGTCATAAGCCCTCAACATAACATTAGAAGTGCTTTCTCTGATTTGATTATATCTGCAATAAAACGCAGCACTGGACCTCGATTTTGATATGCATGTGGATGTGCATGTGGTTGTGCATATGGTTGTCGATCTCAATGAGACAGATCTCGGTCTAGACCCAAAAATGGATGAAGGTCTGGATATAACTTGTGGGTAAGGGGTCAATCGAGGTTTAAGCTCAAGCGATGTGTCTTTAGCCTCAGTTGTTTGTTTTCGTGTCATATTGGACACAGCTTGTTCATCCCCGTTTGTACATTCATGTTATTTTCAACAACGCGTTCGAGTCTCTATATCTAAGTTGATCTAATCTTAAAGGGTTCTAATAGTTTCCTCGTTTGAGTGCCTTGTCTGAGATGGATCTAGGTTCCAGAGGTTATGAATCTATTCGGGTAGTAATGCTTAGAGGTATGTCGAAAGTTCCCTAAAGCTTCAGGATGTGCTTCATGGCCCGTGATATAGTTGTGGTTTTGTATGTGATTTTCTCGCCTCGATCCGGTTTGCCATTGGCAGACCACGACGACGAGTATGCTTTTCGATCACAATTCATTTGCAAATCAGTTTTTTTGTCTGTGTTGGGATCAGGGTTTGGGTAAGAGTGTCTGAGGGTCTCCATGTAGTAAATGGTTTGCACATGGTAATGGTTAAGGTTCGACCCTCAATCCAATATCTACTCTTTTGGTCATGTCAGTGATATCTGAGGTCGTATAGATACAAGTTGAGGTCTAGAGGTAAGTATCACGTCGGTGTGAACGTTGTTGTTGTGTGTGGAGTGGTGAGTGTGCGGGTTTGGTCGTGAGCCTGCATACCGGGTGGATCATCTCAGTTCGGGTCAGGTTGAAGGTCGTGGTCTTCGAATGTGTCTGGGTTTGAGTGTGGGTCAGAGTCTGGATCTAGGTCTGGGTCGAGTTTGCGTCTGGGTCCGAGTTTGGGTCTGAGTCTGGGTTATGGTCACGGTCAGGGTCAGGATCAGGGTCAGGGTCAGGATTGTGGTTTTGGTCTGTCTCAAGGTTTGAGTTTATGTGTGCATCAGTCTCTTGTTCCGGGTTTGAGTTTTGGTCAAGGTTTACGGATGTGCAATTTGTCTCATGCCACAAGTTTTGTGAATGTCACGAGTTTTGGATTGCTTGTCCGACTGGTTGTTAGGCCATGTCTTTTTAACTTATATAAGTTGTGGACCAATGTGTTTATGGGTGAGAGTTTTCAAGTCCAAGTGACGTGACAATTTTCTTTGGCACTATGGGTTTTGGATGGGGTCCGGATATATATTTCACTTTTGTGGGAATGCAGATGCGGGTATGAATATGAATGTTGTTGGGATCTTCGTGTTGATTTCAATTAGGATCATGTTCATTGTACTGTTTAATTTCAACATAGTGTGATTGTAGTTTTGGTACTGTCGTCATCAACAAGGCATCCGATCAATATATTGATATTCTTCGCATAACGACATCCGGGTTCCCCTCGTCCATAATGATGATGTTATGTCCAACGCAACATCGTTGTTCAAATGCAAATACGTTCGTTTTTCTTATATTTTTCGATTACTATTTAGATCTCGGTTGTATCATCAAGATAGGACAGAGTATACTTGATGAAGACCCAGGTGTTATCTTTAACATAGCGTCATTGACCCTCGACATGGCATTACGAGCCCTTTCCAGTTTTCATTATGATTGTAATAATACACAACATTGGACCTTAATGCGGACGCACATGCGGATGTCCTTCTCAACTAGGATCCGTATGTGCATTTGGATCCGGAATGTAAATTGTTTGATTACTGTCTTCAAATCAACTTTCAATTCAAGTTAGGGTCGGATTTTGTCTGAATGAACTCTGATGCTATCTTCAACATAGCCTCACCCCCCCTTAACATGGGACTACAAGTTAGTTTTGATGATATCTTCAATATAACACAACATCGGATCAAGGCTTCGATATATGTAGGAGACTGAGCCAGGGTTTAACTTGGAGCGATATGTCCTCAAGGAAAGGGTGCAGGTCTACATTTAAAATCTATGGTAACGACCACGTGTGTCTGTGTGTGTGTGTATGTGTGTGTGTGTGTGTGTGTGTGTGTGTGTGTGTGTGTGTGTGTGTGTGTGTGTGTGTGTGTGTGTGTGTGTGTGTGTGTNTGTGTGTGTGTGTGTGTGTGTGTGTGTGTGTGTGTGTGTGTGTGTGTGTGTGTGTGTGTGTGTGTGTGTGTGTGTGTGTGATAGAGAGAGAGACAGAGAGAGAGAGGGAGAAACTTCCATACTCTTCGTTATGTGTGTATCCTCGGTATGTGACCTATGCTTTTCCTTCTTAACACCCCATTCTTTTGTTCTTATTGGCGCCACTGCTTGTCCATTTAGGTCGAAGTCTCAATATCATTATTGAAGCTTCTTCAGTATAGGAAGGTGAGTGGATTTCCACGGTTTGGGTATGCAACTTGTCGTTGTCTCGTCCAAGATTTAAAAAAAAAAAAAATTGATGGCATGGTCCCTGGCCATCCTGCAAATTCGTTATAGTTTCGAGCGTGTCAAATTTCTCGGGGAACCATCTTCAATCATGTACCGTAAAAATGTGAGTCGTTATAGTTTCGAGCGTGTCAAATTTCTCGGGGAACCATCTTCAATCATGTACCGTAAAAATGTGAGGAGGGTAACTAGAACAATTAACGGAACACGAAAGAGGAGTCCGGATCTGCACTAGGACTTCGGTTTCAGACGTGTGTGTGTGTGTGTGTGTGTGTGTGTGTCTGTGTGTGTGTGTCCCGTGTGTGTGTGTGTGTGTGTGTGTGTGTGTGTGTGTGTGTGAGAGAGAGAGAGAGAGAGAGTCGGGATCTGGTCTGGGTCAGCGCAGGGAGGAAAGTGGATTTTTGTAGTTTGGGTATGCATGTTGCCTTTGTTTCGGCTGAGAAAAAAAAAAATTGTCAACGAAGCCAACGAAGCGTTTGGGACCCAACATCGATGTTGACATCATAATGAGCGTTGCAGCATGATGTATATGTCGATTGCTATGTTAGACTTAACACAGCGTACGTGTTTGGTGTGGGTTGCGGTCTTTGTTTGGATGATGGTCTTCATATGGCTGTGGGTCAGGGTCTTCTTCATGATCCTGGTCTGAGGTAGGCTCTTGGTAAGGGTGAGGGTCATGATGTGGATCAGGATCCTGGTTTTGGTTAGGCTTTTGTTCTGGCCATGGGTCTTAGTCTTGGTCAAGATCGTAGCATAGATGAGGGTCATGGTCTGGATCAAGGTCTTGGTCTGGGTCAAGGTCTTGCTCTTGGTCAGGGTGCTGCTCTTCGTCACAGTCTAGGTCTAGGTCAGGATCAGGGTCTGGGTGTTGGTGTGGGTCCGCGTCTGGGTCTTGGTGTGGGTGAAGGTATTTGTCTTGCTCTAGGTAAAGCTGTGGGTCATGGTCTTGCTTTCAGTCTAGACGAGGGTCTAGGTCAGGGTCATGTAGTGGTGAGGGTCATGGTTAAGGTCAGGGTCTTGGTTTGGGTCAGGGTCTTTATATGGATCATGGGGCAGGTTAGGTCTGGATCATGGTTGCGGTCAACGTCTTTGCCCGGGTCAAGGTCTTGGTCAGGCTGAGGGTTAGGTTCCGGGTGGATCATCTCAGTTTGGGTCGGGTTGTGGGTCGTAGTATTAGACAGTGTGTGGGCTTGGGTGTGGGTTAAGGTCTGGGTCTCTGTTTGGGTCAGGGTAAGAGTTTGATTCTGGGTTAAGGTGAGGGTCTGGGTCTGGGTCAGATTCCGGGTCAGGGTCCGGGTCAGGGTCAGGGTCTGGGTCAAGGTCTGAGTCCGGGTTAGGGTCAGGGTGTGGGTCAGGGTCAGGGTCTTGTTCCGGGTCTGAGTTCATGGAATTTTCTTCTGGGACTTCGGACCGCGGTTCTGGACGGGGACGGTGACTTAGGATTCTTTTGGCCCTTCTCTTCGTGCAATCTCGCGTAAGACCCTGCACAAGGGACTCTCGATTGGGGCTCTCATTAGGACTGTGAACTAGGACTCCAAACTGGAACTCTTGATCGGGACTCCACACCAGGTCTCTCGGTTGGGACTTTGGCTTGGTTTGTTAGAATGGGACTTTGCACAGGGACTAAGGATGGGGATTTTGGTCTGGTTTTCTAGAGAGGGACTTTGGACTAGGACTGTGGATTGGGATTTTTTCAATAACGTGTATAACGGCCCTGCCCCCCCCCAAACACCCCCCCCCCTTACATGCTAATCATGTAGGGTCTTCATGTGAGGGTGTCTGGAACTATTAACGGAACACTGAAGAGGAGTCGGGACCTGCACTGGGACTTGGGTTTCAGACTTTGTGCGTGTGTGTGTGTATGTATGTGTGTGTGTGTATGTGTGTGTGTGTGTGTATGTGTGTAAGAGAGAGAGAGAGAGAGAGAGAGAGAGAGAGAGAGAGAGAGAGAGAGAGAGAGAGAGAGAGAGAGACTTTCGTAGTTGTTGTTCTTTATGTGTGCCCTCGGTATCTCAACTATGCTTGTTCTTCCCAGCATCCTCTTTTTGTTGTTCTTACTGGTGCTATCGCCCGTCCAGTCAGGTTGAAGTCTCGATATTGTTATTGAAGCTGGGTCAGGGTCTTGCTCAGGATCCTGGTCTAAGCTAGGCTCTTCGTCAGGGTGAGGGTCTTGGTGTGTATTAGGATCCTGGTTGGGGTCAGGGTCTTGTTCTGGTCATGGGTCTTGGTTTTGGTCAAGATCGTAGCATGGGTGAGGGTCTTGCTCTAGGTCAAGGTGTTGGTCTAGGTGAAGGTCTTGCTGTTGGTCAGGGTGCTGCTCTTCCTCAAGGTCTAGGTCTAGGTCAGGATCAGGGTTTGGGTGTTGGTGTGGGTCCGGGTCTGGGTCTTGGTGTGGGTGAAGGTCTTTGTCTTGCCCTAGGTCAAGGTCTTGGTCATGGTCTTGCTTTCAGTCTAGGCGAGGGTCTAGGTCAGGGTCATGGTGTGGGTCTTGGTAAAGGTCGGGGTCTTGGTTAAGGTCAGGGTCTTGGTCTGGGTCAGGGTCTTTATATTGATCATGGAGCAGGTCAGGTCTGGTTCTTGGTCAGGGTCAATGTCTTTGTCCCGGTTAAGGTCTTGGTCGGGCTCAGGGACAAGTTCCGAGTGGATGATCTCAGTTTGGGTCGGCTTGAAGGTGGTGGTCTTAGAAAGTGTCTGGGTCTGGGTGTGGTTTGAGGTCTCGGTTTCTGTCTGGGTCAGGGTTTGGGTCTGATTCAGGGGCAGGGTCTGGGTCCAAGTCTGGGTCAGGGTCCGATCCCGGGTCAGGGTCTGGGTCTAGGTTTGAGTCGGGGTCAGGGTCACGGTCAGGGTCACGGTCAGGGTCAGGTTCGGGGTCAGGGTCTTCTTCCGAGTCTGAGTTCATGGGACCTTCTTTTGGGACTTCGGACCGCGGTCTTGGACGGGGACTTTAGATTCGGAATAGGAGATATAAGGTGAACGAGGACTCTTGACTGACAATCTCGCCTAAGACCCTGCACTGGGACTCTTGATTGGGGCTATGACTGTGACTGTGAAATACGACTCCAGACTGTAACTCTTGATTGGGACTCCACAGTAGGTCTCTGGATTGGGACTTTGGATTGGTTTTCTGGAATGGTACTTTGCACTGGGACTATGGATTGGGATTTTGCTTTGTTTTTTTGAAGTGGGACTTAGGATTGGGACGGTGGATCGAAATGTTTTCAATAACGTGTATAACGGCACTACGCCCCCCTCTCCCCCCCCCCCTCCCCTTTACCTCCTTGCATGCTAATCAATCTGAGCTCATTGTGGGGGTGTCTAGAACTATTAACGAATGACGGAAGAGGAGTCGGGATCCGCATTGGGAGTTGGGTTTCAGACTTTTGTGCGAGTGTGTTTGTGTGTGTGTGTGCGCACGGGCGCGCGCGCGAGAGAGAGAGAGATTGACTTTCATAGATGTTCTTCTTTATGTGTGCCCTCAGTGTCTCACCTACGCTTGTCCTTCCTAGCATTCTGTTTTTGTTGTTCTTTGTGGTGCTATTGCCCGTCCTGCTAGGTTGAAGTTTCGATATCGTTAAGCTTGTTTATTGCAAGAAGGGGACTGGATGCGGGACATATCTTGTCCGCAGTATTTGTTTGTGAACACGAACTCATGCTCGCGTTCTGTTGCTGGTAAACGCAGTTAAAAAAAAAAAATGGAGACGGCTATTGGAAGGTCTTTTCGTCTATGAAGACGCCTGCTGGTTCGCGGAGATAACCAGGGTTCGGTATTGGGGCATGAAGGGCAAGGAGGGATGGAAAAAAGGCGACGCCGCAACTGGAGTGGCTTGATGAAAGTGTCTGACAACAACAACACTGGAGTTAGAATGGAAAGCAACCTGCACCAACCAAAGCAGAATGACACTTTGGAGAAAGGAAAAGAGAAAGTGGTGCATGATAATTGCGAGGGTGGTGAGGTGGAGGAAGTACAAAAGTGTAATGAGGAAAATTTGGCCACGGTGGACGACTCGGAATTCCAGGAGAAAGAAGATACGATAGATACAAAAAGTGACAAAGAAGCAGTAAAAAATCAAAATATAAATACGCTTGACGGGGACTTCGGACCGCAGTTCTGGACGGGGACGGTGACTTAGGATTCTTCTGGCCCTTCGCTTCGTGCAATCTCGCGTAAGACCCTGCACAAGGGACTCTCGATTGGGCCTCTCACTAGGACCGTGAACTAGGACTCGAGACTGGAACTCTTGATCGGGACTCCACACCAGGTCTCTGGGTTGGGACTTTGGGTTGGTTTGCTACAATGGGACTTTGCACAGGGACTGCGGATGGGGATTTTGGTCTGGTTTTCTAGAGTGGCACTTTGGACTGGGACTGTGGATTGGGATTTTTTCAATAACGTGTATAACGGC
>BFEA01001145.1:124911-143004 GCA_003427395.1 Chara braunii
GGGTCATGGTCTTGCTTTCAGTCTAGGCGAGGGTCTAGGTCAGGATCATAGTGTGGGTCTATGTAATGGTGAGGGTCATGGTTAAGGTCAGGGTCTTGGTCTGGGTTAGGGTCTTTATATGGATCATGGGGCAGGACAGATCTGGATCTTGGTCGGGGTCAACGTCTTTGTCCGGGTCAAGGTCTTGGTCAGGCTCAGGGTTGTGGGTTGTAGTACTAGACAGTGTGTGGGCTTGGGTGTGGGTTAAGGTCTGGGTCTCTGTTTGGGTCAGGGTAAGAGTTTGATTCTGGGTGAAGGTGAGGGTCTGGGTCTGGATCGGTTTCCGGGTCAGGGTCCGGGTCTGGGTCAGGGTCTGGGTCAAGGTCGGAGTCCGGGTTAGGGTCAGGGTGTGGGTCAGGGTCAGGGTCTTGTTCCGGGTCTGAGTTCATGGAATTTTCTTCTGGGACTTCGGACCGCGGTTCTGGTCGGGGACGGTGACTTAGGATTCTTTTGGCCCTTCTCTTCGTGCAATCTCGCGTAAGACCCTGCACAAGGGACTCTCGATTGGGGCTCTCATTAGGACTGTGAACTAGGACTCCAAACTGGAACTCTTGATCGGGACTCCACACCAGGTCTCTCGGTTGGGACTTTGGCTTGGTTTGTTAGAATGGGACTTTGCACAGGGACTGTGGATGGGCATTTTGGTCTGGTTTTCTAGAGTGGGACTTTGGACTGGGACTGTGGATTGGGATTTTTTCAATAACGTGTATAACGGCCCTGCCCCCCCCCCAACACCCCCCCCCCTTACATGCTAATCATGTAGGGTCTTCATGTGAGGGTGTCTAGAACTATTAACGGAACACTGAAGAGGAGTCGGGACCTGCACTAGGACTTGGGTTTCAGACTTTGTGCGTGTGTGTGTGTGTGTGTGTGTGTGTGTGTGTAAGAGAGAGAGAGAGAGAGAGACTTTCCTAGCTGCTCTTCTTTATGTGTGCCCTCGGTATCTCACATATGCTTGTCCTTCCCAGCATCCTCTTTTTGTTGTTCTTACTGGTGCTATCGCCCGTCCAGTTAGGTTGACGTCTCGATATCAATATTGAAGCTGGGTCAGGGTCTTGCTCAGGATCCTGGTCTAAGCTAGGCTCTTCGTTAGGGTGAGGGTCTTGGTGTGTATTAGGATCTTGGTTGGGGTTAGGGTCTTGTTCTGGTCATGGGTCTTGGTCTTGGTCAAGATCGTAGCATGGGTGAGGGTCTTGCTCTAGGTCAAGGTGTTGGTCTGGGTGAAGGTCTTGCTGTTGGTTAGGGTGTTGATCTTCCTCAAGGTCTAGGTCTAGGTCAGGATCAGGGTTTGGGTGTTGGTGTAGGTCCGGGTCTGGGTCTTGGTGAGGGTGAAGGTCTTTGTCTTGCCCTAGGTCAAGGTCTTGGTCATGGTCTTGCTTTTAGTCTAGGCGAGGGTCTAGGTTAGGGTCATGGTGTGGGTCTTGGTAAAGGTCAGGGTCTTGGTCTGGGTCAGGGTCTTGTCAGGGTCCGATTCCGGGTTAGGGTCTGGGTCTAGGTCTGAGTCGGGGTCAGGGTCACAGTCAGGGTCACGGTCAGGGTCAGGTTCGGGGTCAGGGTCTTCTTCCGAGTCTGAGTTCATGGGACCTTCTTTTGGGACTTCGGACCGCGGTTTTGGACGGGGACTCTAGATTCGGACTAGGAGAGATAAGGTGAACGAGGACTCTTGACTGACAATCTCGCCTAAGACCCTGCACTGGGACTCTTGATTGGGGCTATCACTGTGACTCTGAACTACAACTCCAGACTGTAACTCTTGATCGGGACTCCACAGTAGGTCTCTGGATTGGGACTTTGGATTGGTTTTCTGAAATGGTACTTTGCACTGGGACTATGGATTGGGATTCTGCTTTGTTTTTTTGAAGTGGGACTTAGGATTGGGACGGTGGATCGAAAGTTTTTCAATAACGTGTATAACGGCACTACTCCCCCCCCCCCCCCCCCCCCCCYCCCCTCTTCCTCCCTGCATGCTAATCAATCTCAGCTCATTGTGGGGGTGTCTACAACTATTAACGAATGACGGAAGAGGAGTCGGGATCTGCATTGTAGGTTGGATTTCAGACTTTTGTGCGAGTGTGTTTGTGTGCGTGTATGCGCACGCGCGCGCGCGCGCGAGAGAGAGAGATTGACTTTCATAGATGTTCTTCTTTATGTGTGCCCTCAGTGTCTCACCTACGCTTTTCCTTCCTAGCATTCTGTTTTTGTTGTTCTTTGCGGTGCTATTGCCCGTCCTGTTAGGTTGAAGTTTCGATATCGTTAAGCTTGTTTATTGCAAGAAGGGGACTGGATGCGGGACATATCTTGTCCGGAGTATTTGTTTGTGCACACGAACTAATGCTCGCATTCTGTTGCTCGTAAACGCAGTTAAAAAAACAAAATGGAGACGGCTATTGGAAGGTATTTTCGTCTATGAAGATGCCTGCTCGTTCGCGGAGATAACCTGGGTTTGGTGGTGGGGCGTGAAGGGCAAGGAGGGATGGAAAAAAGGCGCCGCCGCAACTGGAGTGGCTTGATGAAAGTGTTTGACAACAAGAGCACTGGAGTTAGAATGGAAAGCAACCTGCACCAACCAAAGCACAATGACACTTTGGAGAAAGGAAAAGAGAAAGTGGTGAATGATAATTGCGAGAGTGGTGAGGTGGAGGAAGTACAAAGGTGTAATGAGGAAAATTTGGCCACGGTGGACGACTCGGAATTCCAGGAGAAAGAAGATACGGTAGATACAAGAAGTGACAAAGAAGCAGTAAAAAATCAAAATATAAATACGCTTGACGGGGATAAAATATACGATATCATTTCTTCATCGGAAGGGGAGGATCGGGAAAAAGAAATGAGCACAGAAAGAAAAAACGTGCAACAGGGAGTGAGGAGAAGCAGTAGTAGAAAAGGGAGGAAGGCGATTGGATTTCTGGAGCATACGAGGATTGACGAAAGGGTCAGAAAGGCAGATGGACGAAGAAAGAGAAGGACCGTTGGGGGAGATATGCGGAGAAGGGATGATTGTGAGGAGATAAGAAGGAAAACCACAGCAGATGAGGACGGGGGGGCAGCAAGAAGGGATGACGATAATTGTGGGGGTGGAGACAACAAGGAGGAGAAAGCGTCCACACCACTGCTATGTGTTGCGGATGTGGAGGTCCGGCACTGGCATACATTATCCAGGGGTCACTCTCACGACAACAGAGGAGACCCACTACACCGGACATTGTGTTTGTTTGCAGATCACTCACAAAAAGGAAATACCCAGGGTGGAGAAGTGTTCGCCTGAAGTATACTTGTGCAAATTGTGCAGTTTCTCTTTGTCCATCTTCATGCTTCAGATTGTTCCACGAGTACTTAATAGACGGTTTTGATTACTATTATCGGATATCGGGAAAGAGACAAAAGAGAAGGTTAAAAAGAAATGTAATACTTCCAAAGCCAAGGCCTGTGCAGCCGCATAGTAGGGGCGAGAAAATCCCTCGTAACTTTGCTTATAATGCAGGAAATGGTAGTTCGGGGTCAGAGATGGAGATTGACAAGGAGGAGGGTGGATCGAACTGAGTATCTTTAAGAAAAATTCAAAAGAAACATTTTATGGTCAGAGCTTCATGACCGTCAAGATATCGTTGTCATATTTTCCTCTCTCTCTCTCTGTCTCTCTCTCTCTCTCTCTCTCTCTCTCTCTCTCTCTCTTTGAAACTTGACTCAAATGGAGATTGAGAAGGAGGAGGCTGGATCGAACTGAGTATCTTTAAGAAAAATCAAAAGAAATATTTTATGGTCAGAGTTTCAGGGACTGTCAAGGTATCGTTGTCATATTTCCCTCTCTCTCTCTCTCTCTCTCTCTCTCTGTTTTTGAAAGTTGACTAAGTCGAGATGCCTATGGTTGCATTCATCCGTGTTGCACATTGAAGTCCATTTTTGGTTCGCTCCTGCAACGGGAACCCTCTTGGATGTGTATTGTTATACATCTATTTCCAGGTCCTAACACGGGTATGGGTCAGCCTTGAGATTCGGTGATGTGTTGGCTAAGAGCGTTGAGGGTTGGCTAATGGGTATTCAGGGTTTAGTTTATGGGTATAGGCATTTGCATCCCTTAACTCTACACTTTAAGTCCTAACCTCTGGGGTATGGGCATTCTCGAAGGCATTTGCATAACACACGGATGTATCTATGGATACGACATCCATAATCCTAACATCGTTGTAGGTCCTATTGTACGTGTAATGATGTTTTATTAAGGGGAATGATCTTAATTAAGTCAATCACTATAGCAGTTGGTGACTCGTGTTACTCGTTCGTTGTTCGGTTGTGTTTGTATGGGCTAACCATTTGGTCATGACCAGGATGACACGTACACTCCAACACGAAGTGCAATGCCCTAATGTCAGCAATGAAGATGGCACCACAAAGTTTCGCTATGTTGATAAGACCTTATTTTCTCAACGACAATTAGCAAACTTTATTCTCGCATTACAAGCTTGTCGTAATGATTTGCATCACTTTATTCGCGAGTCCATGCAGCAGGAGGTCATGCCATCCTCAAGATGTCAACGGGGAGAAAGATATTGCGAGCAACGATGGGGTTGTGAGACTCATAATGAAAAGGAAGATGGGAAGAAAGATGAGAGGAAGGATGTGGACGAACAGTCCGAGCCTGTCTTCGCAGTCTATGAAATTGAAGCAATGTCATTCAAGTCGGTGGCAAATATCATTGAGGCATTGGAAGAATGCCGCAATGCTATGTTGTTAAGGATTAAAAGTTTGAATGGGGGTTATTATCATCCAAAGAATCTAGGTTGTGATGTTTTTGTATGTAAAGCCTATGACCCCTTTATGCACGCGAGCGATGGCTGGCTGGATCGGATTGAGGTGGAGGTTGCGAAAGCGCTGGCTCAGCAAGCAACAAGAAAAAAGGGAAAGAAAAATTCGGAAAAGCGTTCGTTTTGCCGGCAGGGCTTACCTCGATGAATATCGAGGTCAATATCCAGATTCAGTTGATACTTAAACGAGAGAGAGAGAAAAAAAAAATAAAAAATAGACAGATGTATCATTGGTTGTGTTTTGAGGTTAAGGAGTAGTGAGGGTAGGTTTCACGTGTACATCTCCCTTCCCCACTTGTATGTAGACAGATCCCTGAAGTGGTTCGTGAGCGCCTCCAAATGCATCTTATAGTATTGTCAAACGGTCGGGGCACCTCTGTGTGGACTATTAGGGCATCCGTGTTGAACGAAATGTGTGTCGACATATGTTCAAAGATTGAGGTGAGACTTCTGATTCGGTAGTTTCTTGCCTATATAGGGCGATGGCAATGAACAGAGACTCAAAGAGTGGCACTTTGTTGGGTCTGCAAGGAAGTGACGAATTTCGAAGAAGCTGTCGGATGCATAGAGTGACTTATCCGTACTCGTTCCCCATATCTGTCTCTTTCTCTTCTTGGATTGAGGACTGTTGTACTAATAGTGGGAAAGGTGGTCGTGAAAAAAAAAAAAAAAAAAGTGATGCGTGGACTTGCCTATCTATGTTTTTCACCACTTAGTTGCTTCTATGCCGCTCTTCTGTCTCATTCCTTGCAGGTGTATGATTTTGCACTTAAAGACTGTGTCACTTTTATTCTTTTTTAGTTTAAATTCTTTTTGTGCTTAACTTGAGGTCATTTCTAAGCATTGGAATGTTGTTGGTATCGTTTATTCGCTTTTCCATTTAAATTGGGGGGGAAGAGAGAGAGAGAGAGAGAGAGAGAGAAAGAGAGAGAGATATGTTGGGTTAAGAAGCCGAGGTTGGATGATGTGGACTTTAGGAAGGTGGAAGGAGGGAATCGATAGCAGATGTGCGTGGTATATATATATATATAGGTTTTGTTTGCGCAGTTCAGGCATATTTCAGGGAACTCCTTTTATCATCAGTTAAGGTTCCTGTCAAATTGTATAGTAAGCACTGCGGCGTCTTAATGTTCGATCTTATTTTGTGAACAAAGCGTATATGGGCTTCCATATCTATGTTGATCTTATATTCACCGAAGCATCCGAGTCTGTTTATGTATGTTGATGTCATCTCTAATGTACCATAACGAGGTACATGCCGGTTCTGATGCTACGTTGAGATTCATATATGACTACTGGGTCAGGATGAGTCGCTTAGTTCAGGGTTGGGGTATATGTTTGCATTTAACTTGTATGGTATATAGGGAAGGATCGATGTGGGTTTGTAAAACTTAAGAGATATGATGTAGGTTTTGTAAGTCTTTGGAATGTATCTCATGCCATGGATTTACAAAGTTGTGAATGTTAGTGTAACGGGTACGTAAGAAATGTAGTTTGGTATTTGGAGGCTACCTTAAGATGAGAGTGGTTTTCGGTCACGGTTGCACTGCTGACGTGGTTCTTGGTTTTCGGTCATGGTTGCACTGCTGACGTGGTTCTTGGTTTGCATGTAGGACAGGGTGTATGAGCAAGTCTATTTTTGACAAGACATTGTTTCTTGTAAGGAGAGGAAAACCTCACGGGACCAGGGGTTAGGTTCTGTAAAGCTGCAGAGCGTGTAAGAGGGTTTGTGTGGATCATAAATCCTTTCGCAGTAGAGTCATGGCCAAGGTTTCAAAGGTGCAATTGTGCGAGTCCCAGTTTCAGGTGCGCTTTGCGTTGCGGACACGGATTTGGGGCCGGGCACAAATGCGAGTCGGACTTTGAGTCAGCAATTGATTTATAGTCTGGTTCAGGGTCAGACCTATGTTTCACAAGTATGGTTCTATGTGAGGTTTTGGGGCACGAGTTTAGCAAGGTGTAGAGTGTGCATCAAGTACGTCCGGGTCAAAAAACCTTTGCAGCCGAGCCAAGCCACGAACGTTCGATTGTGGATCCAATGTATGTGTCTATACTAAGAATTAGATAGTTCTTCAGTTCATGTCGTGTCTAACATTTCTTTGACACTGTGGGTTGGGGTAATTATTGACTTCGTGTTGGATGTAATGCAGGTCTTTCTGGAGCGGAAACGGCGTTTCATATTCGAGACGGGTAAGGAAATACACATTCCAATCTCATCCATGCATTATGTTCGTGTATAATTCCAATGCGTTTGGTGAATGTATATGCGAACATGAGGATGCATGTTTTGGTCACTGTCTGGGTCCAAAGCTAAGGTTCGGGTATGTTACTGACACTTAGGTATTTGGGTCAGGTTCATGTGTGTACTTCGGTTAAGGTGTTTGTCATCACGTCCGAATCTATGGGACTTGATCACGCCCTTATGTCTGCAGTTGGTACTCGTGTCGGCGTTTTGTTCATTATTTGGGCGAGTATATATACCGACATAAGGACACATATTTTGGTCATTGTTTGGGGCCGAAGGTAAGTTTTGGTAGCACGTCTTGTTGTCAACATAGGAAGTCTTGGGGTTTTTGTTGTCGTCTAGCGATTCTCGTCTGCAATTGGCAGAATATATATGCCAGCAGGTCACTCCCCGGGTATGAATGCCAGGTCCGTCTCTTGGTCTGAACATTTCAGCCGTCGAATCCCAAACGAAGACCGTGTGTGTACTTGTTGAGAGAACAAGGTCCGTGTCTTAGACGTTCAAGCTTATGGGTCTGTAATTGGCTCACTATCCGCTCCAACACTAAGTCATATATCTGTGTTGGTCTGGGTGTTCATCTCAATGTCTGTGTCATTGAATTTTTGGGTACTTGTGTAGGGCTTCGGGTCTGCCGCTCGCTAAATGTTTGTGATAAAAGGTTAGTATCTCGGTCAGAAGGTCAGGTTTGTTTGTGTATTTCGTTTCGTGTCTTTGTCATCACGTCCGTCTGTATTTCTTCTTGATTAGGCCTTCGGTTCCTTAGTTGGGACTCGTGTTGGTCGGAGGGTCAGGAGTTGGGCAAACGTACGCGTATGTGTAGGATTGAGGGTAAGGTTCGGTAATGTACGTGCCAAGAAATCATTGTCCGGGTCTGAAGGCGAGGTTCGCCATTGTCCAGGACTGAAGGCAAGGTCCGGTTGGGGTCCGTCTATAAACAGGTCATTGTCCGAGGTCGAAGGCTAGGTTCGTCGTTGTGTAGGTAGGAAACTAAGCTTCGATTCGGTTCGTTATTGTCTGGGACTGAAGGTAAGGTTGGGTTTGGGTACACATGTTTAGGTCTGAGTCGAAGACCGAAGGTAAGGTTAGGTTTGGTCCGGGTGTGTATGTCAACATCAGAGTCTTCGGCTTTTGGGGTACTCGAGTGCGGATTTGAGTTTGCAGTTGGCCGAATGGGCGTGTGGTAATTGTCTGGTTTTGAAAGCTAGGTCTGTGTGCGTGGTCCTTGGATTCTTGGCTACTTGTGTAGGGTTTTAGTTTGCAAATTGGTTGAATGTATGTGCTAAACGGTGAATATGCGGGTCTGAAGTTCAGGTTCATGTCACTGTTTTGGTTTGGGTATTCGTCATCAGATCTGAGCTTATGGGGCGTTGCTTAGGTGTTCGGGTTTGCGGTTGACACTCGTGCAGGCATTCGGCTGAGTGGTTGGGCGAATATATATTGGTTTGTAGTTGGTACTCTTGCAAGCATTCGGTAAGGTTCGGTTCGGGTCGTCTTTGGGCTTTGGGGCGCTCGTATACAGATTTGGGTCTGCAATTGGCAGGATGTGTGTGCCAAGGAGTCGTTGTCTGGGTCTGAAGGTCAGGTTCTTGTACGTGTTTTGGTCTGTATCTTGGTCTTAACATTTGTTTTTTTTTTTTTTTTTTTTTTTTTATCAAACATCAAAGCTTACGGGTATGAAGGTGTGGTTCATGTAGTTGCACGAGGCTGTCTGGTTCTGGTAAGATCTGGCTTCGTTGCTGACTGCGGTCTCGAGTAAGGGGTCAGTGTGTGGGTAACACTGGAACTGTTTGTGTGTGTGTGTGCGGGTCTCTCCAACAGCTCACGCACAACTGGTATAATAATTATCATCACGTGTAAGCAACTGCACGTGTCATACCACAGAGGTTCGGGGGTGCTTGGCTATTGACACGCATTTGAACTTTTTGAGTGAAGTTTCAATGGAGGCAGCAACAGTTGACAAAGGCATTGACTGGAGGAAGCCATTCACGCCAACAATGTACGGGACGCTGATGGGGACAATAACTGACACTTCCAAATGCTACACCGTGATGGACGTTCTCCTTACTGTTTTGGAGTTCATACGGAAGAACATGGGATACAATACGGTGGTTGATGTGCTCGAGGCTACGCTGAGTGAAGTAGATGTGTAGGGGTATGATGCGGTCGTACAAGATATGGATTGGGGGACCGACATGGCAGTGAGAGGGCCGAGCGACTACTTCGTGAGGATGAAACTTCGTATGAAGAAGGCAATCCCATTTTTGGAGAGTCGTTCGACCTTCAAAGGACCTAAGAATTGGAGAGAGCCTGTTGCATTACGCTGTGAGGTGGTGCATTTGGAATCGGTGAGGACGTACCATTGCAGGAGCCTGAGGAGGGAGCACGTTTTGGATAACATGATAGAGGGGATTATGGATGAAGACCAATTGGGAGGGTCATGCACAAATGTTTGTGTATCGAAGCTGGTGAGGTGGGCGGCAAGGGGAGGAGACGCAGTGCCCTCCTACTGGTTGCACAAACAATGCGGAGGTGAGTTCCTTTCGGAGGCAGGACAATTTTTTGAGTTGGTGGCGGGGGGTGCATCCATAATGTTGGGGGCATTGGAGACGGGCGACGGGAGAGGCAGAGCGCGGCTATTTTGGCGCCGTTGTTTTTCAATTAAAAGGGGTGATATTGAAGAGCCAAGCGGGTATGCAAATGTCGACGCAATAGAAAAGAAGGAAGTCCAAAGAGTGCTGAGAGGTGCGCTGAATCCGCCAGCGAAGGAGCAAAGGAAACCGGTTATAGCAATACTGAGGCTTATCAACACCACTTTTTTTTTTGAGGTGGAGGAAGCAGAACGGGATGAGGTGGATTTGCCCTCGAGGAAGATGACGAAGAAATACGCGGCAGATTTGAGCAGGCGAGTATGCATGTTGAAAAATAATGACGAGGACTCAAGTCTTCATGCTGTTGTTTGTATTGGGCTGACGCAGGTGAAAGGGAACCGCGGACGGCCCGTAGAATACGTTATTGTGTCAGAGCATCGCGTGATAGAAGGGAGGTGCGGAGGGGTGAAGGACAACCGGTTGATGGCCATTTAGATGGACGAGTTTTCCATTCGAGCGTGCGAGATTTGGGAAGCGCTCGTGAACGAGCAGAGACCAGAAGAAGACGACCATCACATTGTCCTTCCAAGAAGAGTGGAAACGGAGGCGGGTTCACCCCATGCCCCATCTCTTAGAGGGGGCGAAGACGGGAACAGCGGAGGCAACAGGGCACGGCAAGAGGCGAGGGAACGAAGAACAATCGGTGTTCAGGAGGGGCGCAGTTCAACCATTTATAACGAAAGCAGACACGAGGCGGGAAACGAGGGCAGGGGTGCAGCAGAAGGGGTCGGCGAAGGCCACAACGGTTTGAAGGACAGCAGGGGGGAAAGAAGCAGAGAAAATGCCACGGAGGGGAGAACGGGGATAACACCCGAGGCGGCTTCGGATGAGAACTCACAACGAGGAAGGAGGGATCCAGAAGTGGATGGAGGAGCAGTTCGCGCGGGGCCTTCAACTGCGAACTCCTTACCGATGCTCGCAAAGTACGTTGTGACATGGCTACCAAGTCTATACAGCGGGAAACCGGCTTTTGCGACCGGTCCCATTTTGGATGTGTTGCACACGTGCACAAGCGTGCAGGCCATGATAAACGAGCTGCCGACTTTAAACCTGCGCTGGGCCGCAACCACGGACGAGGCTCCCATTCGTAACGGGATCTCCAAGAACTTAACATTCATGGAGAAAGGGAGGGTGGCGTTCCGCATCAAGAAGAAAATCAACGAGAACTAGGGGGAAAACGAAGAGTATGTGTCACTGAGGTCGTGGGTGCACTTGCCAGGGCAAAACGGTGCGAAAGCATTCTTGCAAGCGGAGGCCGCGGGCAGACCAGAGGGAGAAGAGGAGAGAGACTTCAAATTAAATATTCTGAAGGAGCTCTATCGTTTCCTACCGGGATTCAAGAGCTGTTGGAAGCACCAAATGGTGTCCGAGAATCAATGAGGAGGTGAACGCGTTGATAAGGGGTGAGGAGAACCCATGGTTTGTGATGCCGGAGTTCTTAAAGGGCATGATACAAACGACGGGGGCTGCCATCAAACAATACGGCACATGCAAAAACTTTTCTTGTTCTCTGGCGGGAGGCGCGTGTTGCAGTATCGTGCAAATCACCGACCTAGACGACATGGTCGTGAGGATCGGCGGTGCGAGGACCGAAAGCACCGACGGCGAGAATCCTTGTCCGAATTGTCAAAGACTTCATCCAAAACCGCCGCCTTGGTTGTGGGAGATGGAGAAACGCATACGACTCGCGGACGTAGACGGTATGGAGAGAAAACAACACGCACTCATTCATAACCTCCTCATGCATGTGCTGAAGATGACAAAACTCATGGGTCAAGGACAACAGCTCGCTTACCTCGATCCTTGGTACGATGATTGCTACGACAGAATTGTGGCAGATGTGGAGGTCAAGGAAGGAGAAGGATGGAGGAACATCGTGGACGACCTGGTGCGAAAAGGGTTTATGTATGTGCACCACACATGCTGTCTGCGGGAGGAGCTCCACGACGCACAAAAATATGCAGTGGAACATGCAGAGGAGGTGCTCGAGCGAGTCAGGACAATGTCGGCCCCAGATTTAAGGTCGTCTTTGACGAGGTCCGAATCGGGTTACAGAGATTGTCTCCGACGTTTCTTCACGGAGATGGGGGACAGTCCAGGTGCGGACGTGGACACATATATCAATCAATTCACTAGCATGAGCACGTTTCAGGAAGCGAATGTGCCGTTGAAATACTTGAATCTTCACATCTGGAAAGATATGCAAAGGCCATGGGAGTACAAGGAAGGGAAGGAAACCAAGGGAGAAAAAATGAAGAGAATCACGCATGCAAACAGGGTGCGAACGGAGGAGTAGGCACGAGGACAGAAGCGGGACAGGGAGGGTAGAAATAGGAGCGGAAATGTTCACGCACGGATACCAAATGAGGAAGAGGATGAGGCAGAGGGGGAGCAAGAGCCTGCCGATGGAACGACGAGCACATCAGAGGATGAGGAAGAGGAAGAGCGGGGGGAAGAAATGGAGGAGGTGAGAATGGAGGAGTATGAAACGGCGGACGAAGAGGAGTCGTCGAGCGACGAGGAAGGGGAGGAAAAATGGGAATCGGCGGAAGAGTCGGATACGGAGATGACAGACACCTCCGCGGAGGGACACGGAAGGGAAGCAGCGGAGCAGCTAGAGATCATGTCACACGGCGGGGGAGAGGGAGAGGGACGCGAAGAAATTGAGGCCGCGGTAATAGAGGAGGAAGAAAAAAATGATGAAGACGGGGAGTTAAGCGAAGAGGACACAAACAAGGAAAGCAAAAGAGGGGTGAAGGAGTAACATGAAAGATGAAGAGGTTTGTGGAGGAGATTGAATGTAGGCAAACAAGGCAACGGATAAAGGTAGTAACCGAGAAGGGAACCGAAAGCAAGAGGAAAGGAGAGGAGTTGCGACCCATGATGTTCGATCCATCCCATGAAAGGGAAACAAAAACCGGGAGCACCTGGCGGTAAGACAAATGCGATGAGTTTTATCCTCTAATTTTTTTGTCATGTTTTGTGTTTGTTATCTTTCTTGCAGGGTTGTTTGATGATCGGTGCGAAGTGTCGTGCTCGATGCTTGTATGTGTTGCAAGGTGGTGTATTTTGTTGTGAACAACTGAGCAGTAAGTGGTACAAACTTCCTCTCCTGTGGCATCGTCTCACCGCGGCCACATAAAGGAGATACGACCTTGCTGTCAGGTGCAGTGAAATTCATTGTGCTTCATTATTGTTTCTTTGTCATGTATCCACGAACTGTGTTTTTTTACTGTTTCTGGGTCATGCATCCACGAGCTCCTTCTGTAACGCCTATTGTTTATATTACGAACTTAGCATACAAACCAGTTTTTGACCCATACCTATATTTGATATTGTGGACTTATAAAAGGGGTCGATGTCTACGTTGATGTAATCTTCAAGATTTCCACGATGCAGACATTGAATTTGATGTTATAGTCAAAATAGCAAAGGTGTTGGATTTGGGTCAAAAGTTCGTCTTAGGGTTCCGGTCAAGATCGGATCTTATATTTAAAATAGCAAAACAGCGCAACGACCTAAGTCAAAGGTCTGGTCAAGGTTTCATCTTATATTTAAAAGGCACACGGAAGGGCAACAGTCGGAATCAAAGGTCCGCTTTCGGGGTATTGGTCCAGACCTGCAATTCGCATTGTCCACTGACACAAAGTGTTCGGGTCCCTATATCAATGTTCATCATATCTTCAATGCAACATTTGGGTTGTCATCTTGAAGATTGCCTCGAATCGATGCAGATGTTCATTTTGATGATACAGTCAAAATAACGTAGGTGTTGGACTTGGGTCACAGTCCGGGTTAGGGTCTTGGTCAAGGTCTGAACTTATATTCAAAAAAGCATTACAGGGCAGCGACCGGAGTCAAAGGTCCAGGTTAAGGTCTTGGTCTAGGTCTGATTCGTTTTGAAAACAGCAAGGTAGGGAAGTAGCCGGAGTCAAAGATCTCGGTTATAGGTTTGGGTCAAAACCAGCATTTAAAAAACTCCACTTTAACAAAGTATATGGGTCCCCATAACTAACTTGATCTCATCTTTAATAAAGCATATAGGTCACGATGTTGACGTTGGTGTCATCTTCAATACTGCATCGAAATACACAGGTTGATTTTATTGTTATGGTCAAAATAACATGGGTTCTTCATTTGGGTCAGATGTTGAAGTCAGGGTTGGGGTCAAGGTCTGATCTTATATTCCAAATAGCAATACTGGCAGCGGTCAGAGTTAAAGTCTACTTGAAAAAGGCGTTCGGGTCTGCGTATCTATATTAATCTCAATATCAACGAAACATCGAGGTCCCGATGTCTACGCTGATTTCTTCTGCAGGATTGGCTTGAAATACACATGTTGATATTGACGTTGTAGTAAAAATAGCGTAGGTGTTGGAATCGTATCAAGGTCGTGCTAAATATTAGATGTTATATTTCAGAGAGTAATACAAGGCAGCGACCTGAATCAGAGGTCCGGGTTAGGGTCTGGGTCTAGGCAGACAGTAGATATTGTCAAAACAGCATACCCGTTTGAATTGGGTCACATGTCCGGGTCGGGGTCGCGGTCTGGCCCTGCATTTGATATTGTCTATTTTAGTAAAGCGCCCGAGGTTGTAGATGTATGCTGGGTCTAGGCATGCAACATACATTGTCCTCTTTTAAGAAAGGTCTGGGTCTTCGTGTCTATGTTGATGTTATCGAAAGCGGAATATCTGGGTCCCGATGTCTATGTTGATGTCATCTTCAAGATTGTGTCGAGATGGAGATGGTGATTTTAATGATATTGTCAAAACAGCATAGCTGTCCGAATTCGGTCACATGTCCGAGTCAGGGTCGCGGTTTGGGCCTGCGTTTCATACATGTTGATGTCATGTTCAAGATTGTTTCGAGAGCACACATGTTCATTTTGATGTTATAGTCAAAATAATGTGGGTAAAGGATTTGAGTGAGATGTAGGGGTTAGGGTACTGGTGAAGGTCTGATCTGTGTTTATCTTATCTCCAACGGAGCATCCTGGTCCCTGATGTCTAAATTGATGTCATGTTCAAGATTGGCTCGAGATGCAAATGTCGATTTTGATGTTAGGTTTATAAGTCCCAGTTAGGGTCATGGTCAAGGTCTGATCTTATATTGAAAATAGTAATACAAGGCAACAACTTCTGTCAGAGATTTGGGGTACGGTCTGGGTTTAGGCATGCAGTAGGCGGTCGTCTTTAAAAAATGAATGGGTCTTCGTGTCTATATCGATTTTATCTGACGTGGAATATCAGGGTCCCAATGTCCATGTTGATGTCATCTTTAAGATTGCCTCAATATGGAGATGTTGATTTTGATGATATAGTCAAAACAGCATAGCTGTCCGAATTGGGTCACATGTCCGGGTCAGGGTCGAGGTTTGACCCTGCATTTCATATTGTCTATTTTAGTAAAGCACCCGAGCTTGCAGATATGTTGATGTCATGTTCAAGATCGTCTCGGATTGCACATGTTCATTTTGATGTTATAGTCAAAATAATGTAGGTATAGGATTTGAGTGAGATGTACGGGTTAGGGTACTGGTGAAGGTCTGATCCGTGTTTATCTCATCTCCAACGGAGCGTCAGGGTTGTGATGTCAATTTTGATGTCATGTTCAAGATTGCCTCGAGATGGAAATGTTGATTTTGATGATATACTCAAAATAGCATAGGTGTCCGACTGGGGTGACTTGTCCGGGTGAGGGTTGTGGTCAAGGTCTGATTTTATATTGCAAATAAAATTGTAGGGCAGCGGTGAAAGTAAAACTTCACATAAAAAAGGCGTCCGGGTTCCCATTTATCTGTTGATTTTACCTTTAGCAAAGAATCTGGGTCCCGATACCTATGTTGATGTTTTCTTCAAGGTCGCCTCGATATGCGCGTGTTGATTTTGAAGGAAGAGTCAAAATAGCGTGGGTTGAGGATTAGGCTTAGAAGTGCAGGTCAGAGTCCTGTTGAAGGTCTGATCTTATTTTGAAAAAAGTAATACAGGGTAACGACCTGAGTCAGAGATTTAGGTAAGGGTTTGGGTCAAGCCATGCAGTAGACATTGTCCTCTTTTACAAGGCATCCGGGTCTTCGTGTCTATGTTAATCTTGTCTTGAACGGTGCATCTGGGTTCTTATATCCATGTTGATGTTTCTTAGTCAAAGGTTTTGGGCCAGGGTTCGGGTTGGGGTCTAGGCCTGCATTTGATATTATCCATTTCAGCAAAGCGGTCTGGTTCGCAAATCTCCGTTGATTTTATATCCAACAAAGCATCCGGGTCCTGATATCTATGTTGATGTCATGTTCAAGATTATCTCGAGATGAACCTGTTGATTTTGATGTTATAGTCAAAATAGTGCAGATGTTGGATTTGAGTCAGATGTACGTGCTAGGGTACAAGTAAATGTGTGATCTATGTTTATCTTATCTCCAACGGAGCATCCGGGTCCCTGATGTCTATGTTGATGTTATGTTGAAGATTGCCTCGAGATGCAAATGTTGATTCTGATGTCAGGTTTATAAGTCCCGATTAGGGTTATAGGCAAGGTTTGATCTTATATTTAAAATAGTAATACAGGGAAACAACCTGAGTCAGAGATTTAAGGTGCAGTCTCGGTCTAGGCATCCAGTAGACATTGTCCTCTTTAAAAACCGTTTGGGTCTTCGTGTATGTGTTGATGTCATCTTCAAGATTGCCTCGAGATGAAGATGTCGATTTTGATGATATACTCAAAACAGCATAGCTGTCCGAATTGGGTCGCATGTTCGAGTAAGGGTCGTGGTATGGGCCTGCATTTTATATTTGTCTATTTTAGCAAAGCGCCCGGGTTCGCAGATCTACGTTGATGTACGGGTCAGGGTACTGGTGAAGGTCTGATTTGTGTTTATCTTATCTCTAACGGAGCATCCGGGTTCTGATGTCAACGTTGATGTCATGTTCAAGATTGCCTCGAGATGCAAATGTTGATTTTGATGTTAGGTTTATAAATCGCGGTCAGGGTCCTGGTCAAGGTCTGATCTTGTATTCGAAATTGTAATACAGGGCAACAACCTGAGTCAGAGATTTGGGGTACGGTCTGGGTCTAGGCATGCAGCAGACATTATCCTGTTTAAAAAACGTTTGCTATTTTTGTTTGTATAGGTCTCATAAATATACCAATAATGAAATTCTTTGTAAATTGGTGGAACACTTTGCATCAACCTTCTAGTATTAGCCAATTTGGTACATCAATACATCTTTCTATGCTGATACCCATCTTTCTGATGTTTACTAGTTTTTTGTTGTTAACTTTGATTTTTCTTCTGATAGAAACACGACAGTTTATCCTATCTTTTTATAGTTATTCAATCAAAAACCGGTTGAGTTTCTGTGTTGATGTTATCTGAAGCGAAATATCTGAGTCCCGATATCTTTGTAGACGTTATCTTCAAGATTGCCCCGTGATGGAGATGTTGATTTTGATGATATTGTCAAAACAGCATAGCTCTCCGAATTGGGTCACATGTCCGAGTCTGGGTCGCGGTCTGGGCCTGCATTTGATATTGTCTATTTTAGCGAAGCGCCCGGCTTCGCAGATCTACGTTGATCTTATCTCCGACGGGGCATGTGGGTCGTGATGTCTATGTTGATGTCATGTTCAATATTGTTTCGAGAGCATACATGTTCATTTTGATGTTATAGTCAAGACAGTGTGGGTACAGGATGTGAGTGAGATGTACAGGTGTAGGGGATTGCATGATGGAGGCCTGATCTGTGTTTTTCTTATCTCCAACGGAYCATCCGGGTCCTGAACATTGATGTCACGTTCAAGATTGCCTGAGTCAGAGATTTGAGGTACGGTCTGGGGCAATCACATCGCATCAATCATCGTTCTCTTTAAAAAACGTATCGGTCTTCGTGTCTATGTTGATATTATCTTAAGCGGAATATCCCGGTCCCTAAGTCTATATTGATGTCATCTTCAAAATTGCCTCGATATGAAGATGTTGATTTTGATGATATAGTCAAAACAACATAGCTGTCCGAATTGGGTCACATGTCCGGGTCATGGTCGCGGTACGGGGCTGCATTTGATATTGTGTATTTGAGCAAAGCGCCCGGGTTCGCAGATGTACGTTGATCTTATCTCCAACAGAGAATGAGGGTCGTGATGTCTATGTTGATGTCATGTTGAAGATTGTCTCGAGATGTACATGTCCATTTTGATGTTATAGTTGCATTTGATATTGTCTATTTTAGCAAAGCGCCCGGGTTCGCAGATGTACATTGACCTTATCTCCAACGGAGCATGAGGGTCGTCATGTCTATTTTGATGTCATGTTGAAGATTGTCTCGAGATGTACATGTCCATTTTGATGTTATAGTTGCATTTG
>BFEA01001146.1:10411-22694 GCA_003427395.1 Chara braunii
ATGGAATGAAAATTTAAAATTTAAAATGTAATTTGACTACAGAATGATTATTTAATTTTTGGATTTTTTTGTTGAAGTTTGCTGTAAAAGATTTTTATATTTCCATGAAYAATTGGTCTCATTCCACAAATGGACGAAAGTGGTCACTCCTTGGGAAGTCCAACTGTGACCAAAAACTCATTTGTAAGTGACAGGGAAGGGTAGTCTATCAACTACTAAAATACAAGGATTGTTGAAGATAGGTTTCGAGATCAACCGATCATATGGAAACACTAGAGTCATTCTTGAGGGAAGAATCAGTCGCTGGGTAGCTAATTTGTATCACTTGATTGCAGATATCACTGTTTTCCTACAATACTATCCATAAATAATAACAAATAAATTATTTACGGATTAGCAACAAATCCAAAATTTGCCGATAGTAGGCGTTTTGCTAACACCTTCCACGTGCCAGATTCATCTGTGAACAAGAGTCTGGGCAACCACTTGGTGARTAGTGCTCAGATTTGAAGATGGCGATCAAGWACATTCACCCCACCTTTCTTTCTCTATGATTTTTTACCAAACCATTTTAGGAATGAAAGACGACTCTCTCATTTTTTCCTTCCATATGTAATGAACTGYTGTGTGTTTTATATGCTTGTACAAAGACGGTTGTTGTGGAGTTATTGAATGTTCATATCAATTTTTGGAAAAAAAAAACATTATTAATAATTAAGACTCGGTCACACAGGGTTGAGCCCTTCGCTTTAATCCATAAAGCCATGACGAAATAGATCCTTTCAACAATTTGCATCGTCAGTTGGTCAATATGTCCACCAAAATTAATATACTAGCCAAGTAGTCTMTGCATTTCAGTAGAATCTGCAATGTTAATCCTCCAATAAAGAGGAGGGGGACCRTGTGATAAAACCATAAAAACCATTTTTTGTCAATWAATCTTCRTTTGAAATACTTGTGCAAAACACAAAACGGTTTTTTTTAGAGCTATAAAAACACAATCGCCTATAAGAATGAAAAAAGAAGTATAATTAGCAAAAGACTGTCCTTTCGCTTTTTGAACGGGAGGATATCGCAAATGTAAAGTGGTTCAAGGGAGAATCGTTTTGTAGGTTAGAACAGCGGAATCATACTTCACATGTCGGGGGTTCGAATCCCTCTTCTGCCAGTCGTCTATCTATGCTTTCTTCAAGCTTATATATACTATACGATACGCTTAAATTAATGCAAGAGTCAACACGAATCATGATATGCAAAGACTCTATATACAATATAGAGAGGTAGCTCGCAAGGGGACACCCTTGGAGAGTGATACTTATTCGAAAAGTTTTTCATTTATAAGCAGTCCGGTAGTAACACCCATGTAGAGTGTTTGTACACAAGCAACAAACTTAGGCCCGAAGTTAAGGCGTTCAAGTAATAAAAAAAGAAAGACCTAATTAAGTCGGTCATAAACGTTTTGGAACTCAAGGAGGAACACTCCAACCGACAGTTCAGCACGATTGATGTATTTCATTCTTTGACTTACAACCATAACTGTATCCAAAATCTGGCTCATTGGAGCGATGTAATCGATCTGCACCTTTGTATCCCAGGACTAGTTTTCGCCAGGAACATGAATCCCTCTAACGACACCACCAACAGTTAACTCGAGGCTCTGAGGTGACGTGGTCCGCGGACCAGGGCAACACATTGAAATCRTTATGGGAAAGTCTCAGATGAGGGGAAGAGAACCGATCAATCAACACAAACCCACTCCCTTCTATATGGCCGGCCCGTGCGGGGTAAAATAGATGAATCTGCTCGGTTCGTCGCAAAGTGCTCCGCTCGTCCGCATCGCAGTACACGCTATCGTCGTCTGCGATCGGGAAGGACGGTAGCACACTGCGATGGACCGATACGAAGGTTGAGCACGGGCAACGGCCCGCACTCGCGTCCGTGGAGATGAACGCTGGCTCCATGCAAAGATCAATAGAACCCGTCTTACTCTCTATCTTTCTCTGTCTACGTCAACCTGACTGCTGGTTCAAGGATGCGGGGTCTTGATCGTTGTTTAGTGAATAGGRCGAAGGTGACCTAGATTGAGTTGTGGAGAATCYGGAGATATCAGCCACGTCGTGGAGACACGGACGACTGATCTCCCCGGTTATCGAGTGCAAATCGTGGGGCGATACCAGCATTCCCCAGAAGTGCGCYYGTAAGTGCCCACACATCTACTCATCTAGCTATCTTGGACAGTGAGACATTCACTACGCATAGACTCTCGTACCACAACATTCATACAATAGAATACCCATACTTCGGGACCTGGCACACATCACACTCAAACAAAGCAGCAATGGAGATAAAAGCAAGTTCCGCACTATGCAAAATTTCTCACACGGTTGGCCGCCCTTGGTCCAACCCCCAATCCAAAAGAACCACCGACAACCATAACCACAAGGCCCTGTCGCTGCCTGTGTCCGATCTCCACCACCGCTCCGTCCCTCCGACCGCCTTATCCTCAAGTCTTTCGTTAAGCTCGTCCTGTGTCATCAATCCGCCCGTCACTTGGGCACGTCAACCCTGGTCGACGCCGCGGACCTCACGCCTAGCTCGTGCAGCATCGCAGCCGAGATCAAAGAGGAGTAGAGGAAGGGGCTGCGATAATTTATAGCGAGGAGGTGGCGGGGTGCTTGTGCGAGCTGCGGGTAGCAAGGGGTGCAGATGAGCAGGACTGAAGAAGGGCCAAGGTTTAAGGAAGATCGAAGGCGGCGAGTCGAACGCTCTGTGTGATTGGGGTGGTCGTCAAGTGGTGCGCGCTTCCCGCCTTTACCTCATTGATCCGACCATCCCAACTACACGGCCAGATGCTCGCAGGAAGACGAAGAGGCATGCAAGAAAGGAGCGGGCAGGAAGAAGGGAAGATGGCGCGGAGATGCAAAGCGAAGGAACGGGTTAATGCCACGTACAAAAAAATTGGAAATCCGCCGAGCGCGCATCATCATGCAAACATTAAAATTACTGCCCGTACTAATTCCTAACCGTTTTTCGGATTTCTCGGCATGGGCGCTAACCGTCCACGCAAAGAAATCATAAGTTTTTTATCCGCCTCCCCCTGTGTTTAAAAAAAAAGGAAAAAAAAAAGAAAAGAAAAATAGGCCCCGCCTTTCTTCATCACCCTGAACCCGTACTTCATGTACGTGAAGCCACCGAGCACGGATCCTGACTTATCACAAACATGCATCCCTTTAATCTAGTACTTCCTAGAGTCGTGCCCGCCACGATTTGCGGAAATGTACGGGCTACTACAGGAGCGCCCAAATTCATCCGACTAGAAATGTTTTTACTCTTTTTTTTTCCACGGCCTATAGTTGGGCCAAGTACTGGTGGTTTAATTGTGAGAGGTACCTATGCTTGCAGAAGTCCTCGGTACAGGCTTAGGAGTAATTGTAGGTAGATAGTGAAAGGTGAAATTGAGAGACAAAAAAGGAAAAAACAAAAGAAAAAGAAAAACGGGAAAGGTTTTTTCTGCTATTATGAACTGCAGCCTTTACACCCTTGCCAAGTTATGTTTTTTCTCCCTTTTGGAACTCAGCCCATGTCAAAGTTGCGGCGCAGTGTTTTCCCTGCCCATTTCGAGCGAAAAGTGTGACTCACAGACAGTTTTCCCTTTTATTTTTCTCCTTTTTTTTCTTTTTTTTCTTTGAAGGGATAACTTGCAAAATACACCCACAAGTGGAGATATATGCCGAAATGCCACTGAAAGTTGTGCATAGAGAAAAATCCACATTTGCGCTGAATTTTGTGTTATGTCGCTGCCACCCTTGTGCGCAAATTTGCAATGCGTCCCTTTCTATTGAGCCTGGACACTTTGTAACAAAGACTTGGGAAAGTTGGCAAGAAGACGGCATTTTGCAAACTGAGATAGTATCTGGTAGGGGTATATTGCAAAGATGGGGGGTTCAACCTATGCCAGGGGTCTTCAAAAATATTTTTTTGTAAGAGGGGCATTCAGCTCCTTCACATCTTTTAGGGGCATTTTGACATTTTAGTTCAACTTATGAGGGTATATTGCAAACGATGTTTTTTTTTCAAAGGTTTTGATATCATTGGACCCCAGGCAATTAAGAATGGTCTTATTCTCTTCATCTGAAGGTATCTGGATTCGAGCTTGAGTTTTTTTGTTTCCGTAGAGTCACAAAAGCGAGTTATAATTGCACTATGGGGCAAAATACATTTTGCAACTGCACTTTGGGTACTCTACCTGGCCAGAAAGTTGGGTTGCATGCACTGCCCGAACGTCAATTTCGAAACTGTATCTTGGCCCATAGTGCAATCATAACCCATTTTTGTGACCACAAGAATGAGTTATAATTGCACATGGGGGCCCGGGAAGATACAGTTTGCAATTGCACTTTGGACACCCAGGCACTACCTGGCCAGAAAGCTGGGTTGTATACATTGCTCGGAGTGCAATTCAAAACTGTATCTTGACCCATAGTGCAATCATAACTCATTTGCGTGCAAAACTGGATCTTGACCCGCAGTGCAATTATAACTCCTTTGTGTGACTCCCGCGTAGTTTCCTCATTATCGGCGTTTCAGTTAAGATCAAGTGCAGTATCTGTTCTATCCATAGGGCCACAACGATATTAATAAGGGATAATTGATAGAAAGAACGCACGCCAAAACCTTTCCGGTTTTGGGCGCCTTAAAACTTGGTCGTTTGGTGCTACGGGCCCGAACCGTCTTCAGTCTGGGTGAAAGGCACTTTGGCGCGGTTTCCACATCTCCCTGGGCCTGTCTTTACCGTTTCAAGAATTTGGTGTTGTTTTTGCGCCAGATTTATGAACCGGTAGGGCCCTTCTTTTTCGAAATCCCGAACGTGGGCCTCATTCGATTCTTCAGCAGTACAACCGTGAACCTCTTTTACATAAAAATGAATATGGCGTTGTTATGCACCAAATTCATGATCCGGTAGGGCCCTTGGAGCGATAGTACCCTGGGCCACATGGAGGTCATTGGGCCGGTAGTACCAAACGACCGAGTTTCGGGGGCCCAAAACCGAAACGGTTTTGGCGTCGACGCTTTTTACCGATTATCCCTATGAATAAGGAAAAGAAACTCGGTCGCATGGGCTCTGCAGAGACAGGTTCATATCGAAAGTATCATCAGATGCAATCTAAGGAGAAAGCCTATGCCACGCTGCTTGTGGGATATTTGAGTTTTCTTGTATTCTGTACTTGGCGCTGTTTGTGGGATAGGTACTTGATTTTACTACCAGCACGATTCAATTGGGTTCTATCCACGATTCCACATACAAATACATTTTATTTGGTTGAGTGTAGTCTTTTTGGATTCATAATCCCAATGCTGTTGCATGCATCGAACCGTAGATACCGGCTAGTTCACACTCTCCTCTAGTTCCTAGCTTTCGCACGCACCTGTGTTTCATTTGTAGCCTTCATGTCGAGACTTCACGATCACCTCTGCTACATGTTTAGTTTTGATGCATCCACCTGTTCTCCTTGGCACTTGGTGGAATTATATTTGACACTCCTCCGCTGACGATCAAGCCTGACTCCGCACAGTGTATCTAGCAGCAAACAAGGACGGATGTGACAAACCACTTTGAAGTGTGTCGCGCGACTTTCTGCACGATGACAATGAGGGGTCCTGAGATGGGAGGGTTGGGCAAATTGCGGGAGGTGGGGTCGGCGGGTAAATTGCGTCAGTGTCCTCGCTTCAGAATCTTTCTTTTCCTTCGCTTCGCTCCTTCCCCTTCGGCAGTCGTGGGGCAGGTTGAGTGTGCGCCCCCCGTTGGGCGCGATCAATAACGATTGGCGATGGTTCTTTCTTGCTCTGCTGAAAGTCGAAGGAGGGAATAAAGATTTTTGGCACGATGATCTCGCAGGAGCATTTCGGTTTTCTTTTTAATTTTCCTTTCAACTAAAAACGAGCCCCGAGGGATCTCGGAATTTTGATTTCTTTGTCTCATCGGAATTTTTTTGCTGCAATTTTGAGTTCAGACAGGAATTTAGGACTTTTTGAATTTCTTGTCGAGCGGCGCCTCTTTCTTGCGCGCATATTCCTACGGCGGGAACGAAGTTTTGACTAAGAGGCGCCCTTAATCTTGCATGCAACTCTAATCGATGGGCGGGCGCCACAGTAACTATATCTTTCTTCTTGTTCCCTCGCCTTCTTCCCGCCCTTTTTCCCTTCCTTTTTGCTGCATCTGATTGGCCAGAGCGCTGCATGCCTAGATCGATGCGTGGAGAGTGGCTACGTCCCCCACACTGTGATCTGGCCATGCCAAGCGCAGACACTTCCTTCTCTGCTCTTCTTTTCAATCCCTGCAATCTCGCATCTTCGCGCACTCATGCATGCTATAAATTTCATCGGTATGATTAGACAACTCTCTACAATTTTGGAAGCTCGAGGTTAGCGCGATCAGTGAGGGTCGGTTAATGAGCGAAGTAAGAGGTGAGTGATGTGGGAGTTGGACGACCCGACGAGTTGGTGCCAACAACGGAAAAATTTCCCAGAATCAAATAATCATTCTATAGTGAAATTACATTCTAAATTTTAAATTTTCATTCCATCTTAAAAAATGTCATTCCAATTTTAAAATTTTCCGTCTTACTTGAAAACTTCCCTTCCAAGAATGGGATATCCCTTCTTATTTGAACTGCATGCTAGAGATGGAATGAAAGTGTGGACGATTTCATGAAATATTTTAATTGGACTATCATTCTAAGTAAGAATTTTCAGTCATAAATAGGTTAATCGAATATAAATTAGAAGATATTTCTTGTAGTGAAGAGAAATTTTAATTAAAACATTTCATAAACTCATCCCGACTTTCATTCCATCTTGAACAAATAGATGTAGTTGGAAGGGAAAGCTCATACTTAGACGGGAACTTATCAAATAAAACCGAAAATTTTAGAATTAGACGAACTTTGAAATGATAATTTATAAATATGAAGGATTATTTTTTTATGGAATGTTTTTTGAACTTTCATTTCTTGTGGGAATTTTTCTGTTGAAGTGCGCGGGGTTGACGTGTAGGCCACGACGGACTGTGGCACACGAGTGAACCTGACGGGCGCATGCAGACTAAGTGGGGTGACAACTTCGCGGGCGGATGCGAGACGACGGACTGTCCACATCGGAGGGAGAGAGAGAGAGAGAGAGAGGGGAAGCAGGTGGATATGGGATTGCAATCTTCTTTGTCTTTTTCTCAGTCCTTGTATATAAAATTTTGACTCCGAGGGAGACGCCCTTGCTTTGCATTTTGACATTTCTTTCGGCTTTATGTCATGTACGGTTCAATCTCTGTCCTCCCTCTTTCGTTATACATTCGATTGCTGAGATGGGTCCGATGATCTTGTAATACGTGATGTTTTGCGTGTAATCCGAAATCATCCCGCACTCACAGCGCCGATCTATTCTCACCTGGATGATTGGTAGGTGAAAGGAGTCTGATACTGTGTGGTGCTTCTATGTATGCCTGGATGACGATGAGATATCCCTCTGATGGCCACGTGACTGCTTTTTGCTCGAACAAGAATGGCTGAGTGATTATTGCATCACCATATAAACCTTCTTTTGCGTAGATGATTGGGTGATGGATCGATCCACAACGGACCAACCCCGCGAGTCCCCGTGTAAGTACGATCTGACAAGCACGACTTACACGCGTACCCGTGAGGCCGGCCTGCAACCTCGAATGGGCCTAGCATGACCGATCTCGACGTAAATGACAGAATCTTCATCTGCGATACGGGTCGGGACAAATTAAGGTCGGACGCCATACGGGGACCACTGGGTGTGCATGATGTGCGAATGTCCAGAACGAAACAGATTGATAGCTTGAGGGAACTAGTTGCATGGTTGAGCCAGTACGCGGACGGCTCGTCCTTGAATATTTGCGCGATTTAAGGATCTGATCAACTGGCCAGTGCGCACGCGTGTATAAGACAGCAGCTGTCCGCGGACTTGCCATCTATATGCGCGCCTGCAAAAGCCGGCTACGACCTCGCCTCGTAGGAAGATGTGTGCAAACGAAACATGGCGACATATTCCCCTTTTTGGATCACCGATCGCGAAAGCCTGAGGGACCCAAAATACCGAGCGTATTGGGAGAGGGAACAGATCCGTCGGCAGCGGATCCGACAACATCACCACCTATGGAACCCTCGGTACCTCGAGTACCCCTGTCGGACTGAAAACGAGCGGCTGTGCAGGGGCGACTTCCAGTTGGCAATCAACTTAGACCGACGGATACCCGATTATCCCGACAGTCGAAACCAACAATATCTTCTAACCCCGGGCTTCGTTGCTATCACCACTGACTTCCCTCCCTACTATATCGTCCTCCCTTACCACCAGTTGCTCGTGGTCCCTTGGAATTCTGTAGCCCAGTTCTGGCCCCGACCGCCGTGCTCGGAGTGTCGGCAACCCGATGAGCATCGGCTGGCGAGGGTTGCGCAACGAGCCCACCCCAGGACCGAGCGACGAGACCCCAACTGGTCTTCGTTGGACCCCAAAAGTTGCGACGGCCGACAGCGGTACGAACACTCCCACAGAGACGCTCGTAACACCCCGCCCCAGCCTAGGCAGCACGATCGATCATCGCCCCAACTCTGAGCCAGAAGACACTTGCACTCCTACCCATGAGATTTGCCACGGGAGATCTCAGTTCCGACCTGGGACTCCACCCAAAATCCCCAAAAATCCTTGGCACACCCCTTTTTCGCACTTTCGGGCCCCCATCCCACTCCGATCAGGAAGTCACGCTGGGCGTGAGGTTGGTATCGGAGCCGACACGTGGCGAACTCACAGGGAAGTGGGCAGGATAGACACTCAGATGATCTGGCAAACCGAGGACGGCCTAGACAGCGGAACGCGCCTCTACGCGATCCTATAGTACTTAGGAGCCGATCGGTCGGAAGACAGGCCGTCAATATGAACGACAATCAAGCGCCAAACGTAAATGTAGAATTGGGCGGGGGACCTGTCCCCGCACCACCTGTCCGAGTTTGCGCACCTGCGACTCCTGTATCTCTTCGACCCTGCGCATCACCTAGCCGGGGCATGGCTGGACACTCTACGGGCTCAACAGTACGATAATGATGAAGCCCGGATCAACATCCCCACCAGGCGGGGAGGAGATGCGCACCATTGGTTTAGCACCTACGCCAGGATTGACCTCCTGACCTTCGAAAGAGACTTCCTAAATCGGTTCGATTACATCCACCCTGAACAGGCTTTCTTTATGATCAAGGTTCGTGTGCAGAAGCCGCTTGAATCCGTTACGGAATATCGTAGTAGGTTCTATAGGCTGTTTGTCAAGTCCGAGAGAGACGAAAAGGTAGGTAGAGACTTGTTTATTGATGGGCTTCGGAGTCAGGCGATGAGGGCAAAACTGGGAAAGCAGTTCTCCCCCATCAACCATACCATGCAGCAGATTATGGATGGAGCCGAGGAGATGGAAAGAAAATCCGTCGCCAACTTCCTAGAAAGCGAAGATCACGCCAAGGAAGGAGACTCCTTGGAGCTGGCCCGGGTGAAAGCTGAGCTGGCAGCGCTTCAGAACAAATTCGAAAATATGGGTTTCGTCTCCAGACCCGTCACCTACCTAGAACAAGTCGCGGCCAAAAGGCCGATACCCATACAGTTGCAGGACTACCCACCGCGATCACACCATCGCGACCCCCAAGCGTCCCCGCAAAGCCTAACGAATCTAATGTCATATAAGAATTAACTCGAACGTCAGTTAATTTGATGCAGGAAAGTAAGAAAAAGCAACTTGAGCACAACGCACGAATCGAATCGATGATGAGGTGGATGCGCCCCCTTACCGTTAGGGCAGCCCCAGGAATGTCAGGAGCAGCCCCTGCCCCAACAATAGGAGGGGCAGCAGCCAACAAAAGTGTTTGTTACACGTGTCACCAGCCAGGACATATAGCCCGAGACTGCCCCCACCGACCTGCGCAACCCAGTATCAGAGCCGCGCCAGTGGCGGCGGCCCCGATCGGTAACGGACCTGGTCGGGTAGCTACGATGGTGGAAGAAACAGACAATGGTGTGACCCCGTCGAGGGCTACGGAGCAAGCAGCTGAAACTCATCCCGCTTGATCAGTACCTATCACTAGGATATCTAGGCCTCGGTATGATCAGGGCCATTCAGCCCGCCCCCGACCATAACAAAGTATTGGAGTGGAGACCCTCCCCCAACGAGATGGAAACGGGAGGACCCGTGTTCGTCACATGAGAAATCGACGTTCTGGACATCGTTCGAGCGTTAGACCACCGTATTCCCCTATCAATCGGACACCTGTTGTCCATTTCCGAACAAGCTAACGATCGGATGCTACAACATTGCAAGGCGCACCGAAAACAATTCCCCCTTGCCAGACTAACGACTGCGAAACGAAAGGCCCCCGCCAAGGAGCCAAGATCTGACATACCGAGCACTTCAGAGCCTGTTCGAATGGGCCTAATCCAGAAAGACGATCACTTTAGACGAATCCAGGCACTCCCATGGAWATCCGCAGAATRMGACGTGGAAGTTTRRGGAAACCCTATAGCGCGGTCCTTGATTCCGGAGTCGCGGTCRTGGCCATCTCCTTCYGAGTAGTCGAACGGGCCGGCARGCGAAAAGAYGTGATCCCACTCGYGAAAGGCGATCACGTCGTCTCCGCTGACGAAGGCAAGATCCGAGTCATAGGGAGGATGGCGAATKKAGCCTTCCGCATCGGTAAGGTMAATGCCTTAGGCARCGTGGTRGTCCTAAATGTGAACACGTACGMCRTTCTTGTYGGTTTACCGGCCCTCACCACTTTGCGAGCCACGCTGGATTTCGAACGACGAGCCGTTATCCTCAACAACATAGGAGGAAAACCGTACACCATTCCGATGCGTCTCACTCTTAGGGCCGCCTCGATGGTCGAACGACAACGACAGGAACCCCCTCAGACCCTATACGAGGGAGCCGCCCCACTGCTACCACGATACCTGGCGATCATTTTGTGATGTTACGGACATACCTCCCCGATCGCTTCTCACCGTGGAAAAAGAAGTGAGATTACAAAGCCTAGGAGCAGAGACACGGGCTTCGGAACCCTCTGGGTACCCTGAAGCCTCGCTGTTCGAGATGGGAATACGAATCGCAGAACGGCCGATAGATTCCCGGGATGTTGAGGATCGGATTACCCCTGAAGAACACGTGGCCATCCGAGAGGAGGAAGCTCAGATGGTCGTCACCGTGTACTCACGGCGGTCGGATAACTCCTTTATCTCCTCCCCGCCTCCACGAGACGCGAAGATGATGCGCACGAAACACGTGATGGTCGTAATCCATGAACAACCTTACGAGTTACACGTGCCACAATACGTACCCGACGACATACATCGCCTGATTGAGGATATCCTAAGGGAATATCAGGGAGCAGTTAGCGTAACGGACACGCACATCGGACTGTCACTAATCATCCAACACGAGATTCGGCCTGGAAATCACCCCCCAATCCACTACAAACCGTATCGATATTCCCTCGCTGAACCGAAAACGGCCTTACAGAGGATTAGAGAGTTCGAGGCTAACGGATGGATTGAGCCGGCTACGGGACCGTGGTCCTTCCCATCAGTTCTCGTACCGAAGAAGAATGGGTCGGTCCGCATTCACATTGATTACCGAAAACAGAATGATATCACGATTAAGAAGATGTGTACCCCCTTCCCCGGATTGATGATTTGTTGGATGCGATTGGGTGTGCTAACTACATTAGTAAGTTCGATATCCGCCACGGGTTTTACCATATTCTGGTTAAAGAGGAGGATCGGCCTAAGACGTCATTTGTTCTGTTTGAAGGCACATGGCAGTGGTTTCGATGCCCGATGGGGATTTGCAACGCGCCGGCCACGTTCCAGCGCGCGATGAATGTGACATTTTAAAATTTGTCAACAAGACTCGACTGACGCAGGGGATGATCCATTTCTGCATCATTGTGTACATGGACGACATCCTGGTCTATTCGGAATCCTACCACGGGCACGCGCAGCCTATGAATCCCCCTCGGCGGTGGACAACCGCGGCCAAGTCTGCGGACGCGGACTAGGCCGCGAGCCCGTGGACGCGTCGGCGCGGACGCGCGGCTTTGAAGCCACGTGGCGGCCGCAGGGGAGCGACTTTCGAAATTCGGGAGACACCACGTGGTGGCGAAGCCCCGGCCCCACCCCCCCACAAAAAAAAAAACCAAAAAAGATTCACTTTTGGTTGGGGGTGTATGGGCGA
>BFEA01001146.1:23449-43745 GCA_003427395.1 Chara braunii
CACACACACACACACACACACACACACACACACACTCACACACAATCAATCAATCAATCAATCAATCAAACCTTTTTTTTCAAGTTTTTTGTTTATTTATTTTCAAATTTTGCATCTTTATTTTTCTAAAACACCTCATACCCCTGCAAAAAACAGAAATTCATTTCTACAAAATACAGGTGAACTCCATAGTGCCAGCTTCCTGAGCAGGGTAAACTATACTTCCCTGCTGCCTGTGATGTTGCCGGAGATGTTAGTTAGGATTAGGATAGAGAGAGGGGGAATGTCAGGGGGTGGCAAAGTGAACAGGATCGACCACAACTCGCGGACCTTCTTCCATACCCATGTCGCATCTAGGCAGAAGAGGAGGCAGTGTGGGATGTCTTTGGGAAAGTTGTTGCTGCACATTGAGCAGCAGTCGGAGCTATCAGGGTCGGAATGTTTCCTTCTAGTATGTAGCCATTGGTTAACGGGAAGGGTTGCATGTGCTAACAGCCATCGCAAGTTGTGGATTCCGATTGGTCTGATGAGAAGGTATTTGGTCCATGGGATGGTGATGGGGATCATGTCATCTAGGTCCAGTCTTCTCCATCACATATATCTAATGATAAAAAATGACAAAACAAAATTCCAACTTTTCTTTATATATATTTTTTAAATTTTCTTTAAATCGAATTTTGTTTTTGATTTTAAAAACATCCTAAACAAAGTCGGATTCCAAAAACAAAAATATGGGGTTGTAGGTGTTAAAATTCCCTACAACCCCATATATTGTTTTTTGTTTTTGGCCTATGATTTAATTCTGAAAAAATCTGGTACGCGGAGGCGGCCGTGAATACGTCCGCCCTCCGAGCTCGGCCCCACGGACGCATCCGCGGGTGTTTCATAGCGTGCAGCACATCGAGTAGATACTGGGAGCCTTGAGGGATGTCGGATTCACGATCGCGTTGGAGAAAAGCGAGTTCTTTCTCCCTTAGATTTCGTTCCTGGGTTACGTGGTGACTCGGGGTGGTTTGTGGCCTGATTCGGGGAAGGTCGAAGCTGTCCAAGACGCTCCGACTCCCACGTCACTGACGCAGGTTCGAGCCTTCCTCGGACTGGCTTCGTATTATCGACGATTTATCACGGGGTTCGCCGCTACCGCACGACCTTTAACGAACCTGCTATGGAAGGACTAGCCCCTCAGTTGGGACGCAGAGTGCGAACGGGCCTGGCCACAACACCTATTTTGATCCGACCGGACCCAACAAAGCAGTTCATCCTTATTACGGACTGGCAGCCCGAGGCAATCTCCGCTATTCTAGCATAGAAAGGGAACGACGGACGCGAGCATGTCATCCAGTACGCCTCCCGTACTGTACAAGACGAACGAAGGGACGATTCGGCCCCACAAGGAGAGTGTTACGCAGTGGTTTGGGGAATCCAGCACTTCCATCCGTATCTGTACGAACATAAGTTTCTCCTTGTTGCAGATCATGAGCCGCTATTGGCCCTCAAAAGGCTCACAAATTACACGAGCATGATTGGACGGTGGGTGGTGCGGCTACATGAATACGATTTCGACATCATCCATCGGAAGACAGAACGACACGAAAACGCGGACGGGTTGACGCGACTGCATTGTCCAACAAAGGTCGCCAAGGCTGAAGAAATCATCCCGTGGAAGACACCGGAGTCAACCAGCGGACCCCGGTACGGACAAGTGGCAGTTCTCCCACACACCGTGGGACAAGCACGTGGTGATGGGTGACGGAGGTAACTCCAATGCTCCTCTCTCTCCCCTCTCGTCTTCGTCTTTTTTTTTTTTTCTTTTCCCGACAAATTTTGTTATTTCTGTGAAGCGATCTCGCGGGTCTACTCGGTCCCTATGCATCCTAGTGGGGATGGGTATGTTGAATGGGTAGATTGTCGGCAGTATGTGTCCAGAGCCCATGGCTCTTGTATCCAGCACCGAAGCGGCAATAAGCCTTGGTTGTACCCCCTGTGTAGGACCGATAAAATCCCGACCGAGGCTCGATTCTTCGACGCCACGTCAGAAGGATTAAAAAAAACTCAAAGGTTTAGAAGAGCTGAGATTTGGAATGATGTCGCCCTGATAGCGACCGTAGTAGGGAACCCCCTCCGAGACTTCACTAGGGAGGACCGGAGGAGGGCCAATGAAAGGGCTAGGGATTATCGATGGAACGAGGGACGATTGGAAAAAACACCGAATTCATGAAAACCTAACAAAACGACAAAACCCTACGTTGCATAGAGTACACGTATGGGGCCTTTCCATAGGAAACGTAAAGGTAATATCTGTACGGGATCTGTACGGGAACCTGTACGGAAACCTGTACGTCTTGTAGGCCCCCGTACGAAAAAGCAAAAAAAAAAAAAAAAAAGTCATAAAAAAAATTCGAAAAAAAATATATGTGATGCAACAACACAAAGCAAGCAACATTTGGCTGAGCATCATCTTCAGATTCTTATTAGAATTTGAGAAAAAAAATAAGAACACTACCAGATTATAAAAAAAAAAAAAAAAAAAAAACTCGTACGGGGCCCCTAACATATGAGTAGCGTACGAGTACAAGAGTACAAATCCGTACTCGTACGAGGGTGTGTACAAGTGGCAAGGCAGACAAAACCTAACAATTTTTATAGAATGAAAAAGTACAATATCAAACTGTTCTTTTTGACACATAAAAAATAATATTTGTAACTGTGTCCTGAGAAAGGATGCAAAAAAACGGGCAAAAAGTCTAGCAATTTTTAAATATGCAAGAAAATCATTTTTAGCAAAGAGCGTGTTATAGGACTATAAATTCTTCTTAGTAGATTGACAAAAAACAGAGCGTAAACAAGATAAACTATAAAAACTCGAAATATGTATAAAAAAAAAACAGTTTTAGAGAATACTCATTTATAGAACTATAAGTCATTTTTAGTACTTGGTAAAAACCAAAATCTGTGAAAACTAATTTATAGATTTATAAATCATATAAGTCATTTTTTGAACCCTCTGTAAAACCCTTGTCAAAAAATATATGTTATGTAAAAGACGAATTCAAACAACTTTTGCCTCGGAAATATCTTCAAATTCTTAACCAACCACAATCTAAAATTAAGAAATGATAAAATATTTTAATGAAAAATAATATATTCGTCCATGTATGAGAGAACATATTCAAGCGAATGTATTCGTGAAAAGGACAACATATGGCGTGTTTGGGAGACCCTCCAATACGTTCATCGTGTTGCATACCTTATACAACTAAAAATATGATTTGTTTAGATAAAGAAAAAAAATGGAATATTTTGGTTCATGAAGAAAAAATGTTTTGGAAGGTAGTGATTTTCTGTAAAAAAACCTGCTTTTCTCCTCACCACTTCGAGTGGTTTTAAAAAAGTAGTTTTTTATTCCATTTTTTGCGGATCTTTAACTTCACCTAGAATTGTGTTGATGTAGGAGGCCTGAAAAATGTTCTATGAGAATATTTGAAAATTTTCGTGTATACCTAACAATTTGTTTTGTTAGGTTTTTACGAATCCTATGTTAAAAACGGAAGACGGACGGTAGTGGGATTTGGATGACTGTACCATACCCGTTCATGAGGTATGACTGGGTTAGCTCAGCCCACGAACATACCGCAACTCACTTCGTCGTCCGAATCACCGAGCGCATCGGTCCGGCACCGCACGTGGCAGCGCGGGACCGTCTCGGCCGCGTCACGTAGGAGTTGGACCAACCTTGCCGCAAACACACAAATGGAGCTTCCTTAGGCCGCTTCGGCCGAGTGCGCTAGCCATACCTCGCGCGAGCCCCTACGACAGGATAGGGCCTACGCGAGGCACATCTTACCTCCACCTTACGGGACCTGTCACCTCCCTTTGGTGGGCGTATCCCCGCCGAGCTACCAGTCCACAGTACGAAGGCTGATCAGTTGCAATCGCAGAGGTGGACCAGCCGAGGGCGTTTCTCGCTCGCTGTAGCATAGGGGATACACGCGGTAATACGCCTATCGAACCCGCGCGCGAACCGCCACCTTGGGGGGGCTGAGGTCCCAAGAGCGGTTCGTCGCCGGTCGACTAGGACGCATCCCACACACCAGGCGCACACCACTTTACGAACGCAAAAATAAAACACACACACACACATACGGAACTACACAACACAAACAACACGACAACACTTCAGGTCTCTTCAGCAGCCATCCTATAATTCTCCGATGCGGGAATCGGATAGGCGTCACGCGCGAGACTTAGTATAAAACTGCGCGCATTCAGGGCTGACTCATATCGACTCGCAATGCAAGCGTACGCAAGCAGTCGCAATGATGGCGTACTATGTAGTGCCTATAATCAAGTGGTCCCTCGTGGATCCGAGTACCGCTTATGACACTCAAGTGTCAGACTCGATGTGTCGTGAGGGTCTAATCCTTCACGACATTGCACGACTGAAGGAATAGTTGTGCAGCCGCCGCGAGACCTCTGTCCTTTGGTCTGAGCGTCTCGGCAGGCAAGGCAAATAGGTTCTGCACCGGGGCAGATTCCTTTCCTGCGGAGTCTAGGGCTTCGTATGTCCTGGACAAGGACCTTGAATCTTGGCCCAGGACCAACGTCCGACTAAGAAAACCCCAAGACGCAAATAGTCAAGAGGGAGGGTCTTTCCTGTGCCCCTCAATCTCAATCTCTAAGCAGGTTTCTAACATGAGGCTTTTAGGCCTCTCGAACACTCATCATAAGTATACCCACGCATACATGCATAAGGGAAATAGAGTTGCGACGATCACTTCTCACAGGCAAAGTGAGACTCCTCACAACCATGTATATGTATATGGGATCGTAGGCAATCCAAATCCAAAATCTGAGCCACAGAGCATACCTGCAATCACACCAAGAATTGAACGATAAACACACACTACACGGAGTCAACCATAACCGATCCCCACACTCATACCCATTGCTTTAGCCATGCAAGCCCCAACCTCCTGCCCAACCAACCCTAATTAAATACTCAGTACCTTTGTCAAATGGCAATTCAATAAAAGTCCGGGCAAAACCGTCAACAAACAATAAAATCACCAGGGCTAAAACCTTTTAGGTTTGGGTATGGAGAGTGAGTTGGAATTGAGTCGTGGACCGACGAATCGGCAACCGACCTGTTATAAGTGATACAGAAGATGATCCTCAAGGGATCAAGCTGAATCTAGTCCTGATCTTGAATCAGACACCCCAAAGGACCTATAACACAAGGTAGGTCAAATGTCCAAGCTAAGTCATCAACATATGGGGGATAAACCTCCATAGCACATTCTCCCTCAAGGCTACCTGCCAATTAAGTCCAAGCCTGCCTCCAAGTCAGTGCCCAAAGCAAAGGTAGGCAAATGGCAGAATCTCCCTTATTCAAGGTGGATTGTCAGAATCGTGACCTGTCAAAATATAATGTAACTCCTCTAATTCAAGAAAATTTTGGCAGCGCTTCCCGTAGTAAAAGTGCCTTTTCAAAATTTATACAAGCTCAAATATCAAAAGCCAGAGTAATCTTTGACTCTTTGAACATCGAATTTTGTCTAACTCTCTTTAGTTAGTAAAAATTTGGGCAACACCCTCTTTAGAATTTGGGATTTCCCAGATTTATACCAAGTCAAATTTGAACTCAGCCCCCAACTTTGGGTTGAACTTAGACAAAATCAAACTAACTCCTTAGTTTTTTAGAAATTTCGGCAGCACTCCCCCTATAAAAGTGCTTTTTCAAAATTTATACGAAGCTAAGTTTAGAGCTTAAGACTAACTTTGACTTTTCAAAGTCCAATTTTGTCTAACTCTCTGAATTAGCAAAAATTTGGGCAACATTCCCCTTAGAAAGGGAGACTTTCCAAATTTTTACTAAGTCAGATATACAGAAAAGGCAAGTTGAACTTTGACAAGTCAAAATTTGTCTAACTCCTTAAATCTGTAAAAATTTCGGCAGCGCTTCCCGTAGAGAAAGTAGCTTACCAAAATTTATACAAGTTCAAGTATAACTGCGAGTCTCAGAAAATGCAAGAATCGATCTAAGCAAAATAAAGCCAACTCAGAAAATGTTGGAATTGAGCTAACTCCTATCGCTCTAGCACGTGGCGAGCCTTCTAAAGCAACTACCTGTTAATCCTGAAACAAAGACCAAGTGGTAATCTCACTCAGCCACACGCAGGTCAAACCCCAAAGGTAAGTACTATCACCAACCTCAAGCTCCTTTAGCAAACAATAGTCTATACTTTCTTTGTGAGTTATCCCCTTATACCCAACTTACATAAGGCATAGGTCAGGCCACCTGAACTTACAGAGCGAGCCCAACTTAGCCAGGCCTAAAGTCGGAATACCTAAACTTATTGAGCGTTCTGACTTGGCCAGGTGTACACAAACAGAGGGCCCAACTACTTCTCTCTTCTTAGGGCATATGACTAGACCACTCATGTCGCCCTGAACTGTTTAAATAGCCAAGTTATATATACCTCTCTGAACTTAGTCGTCAAGGGGAAATACAAGGCTGAGCCGCTCAACTTAGAACACTGCTCAGCCCGTCCAAGTTTACCTTCAGTTATACCTCTTGGTTATACTCTCTTCGTTTATGATACGCTATAGCCAGGCTACCTAAACTTATAGAGCGGCCTGACTAGCCTGTTCTCAATAGCATAGTAATATAGTATAATCAGATTATATTCATTGAGTTCCAACATGTACGAGGCATTGGGTCAGACTACCTAAACTTATAGAGCGGTCTGATCCTTTGGCAGGTTCGTTTCTCTCTGATCCAATTTGTGAGGGGCAATAGGTCAGGCTACCTAAACTTATAGAGCGGCCTGTCCGCTACTAGAATTATTCCCTCAGAACAAAACAGGAAAAAGGTTGAACCACCTAAACTTATAAAGCGGTACAGATCTCCTCGTTCAGAAACAAAGAAACATAGAAAACCCCAAATAAAAACAAGGCAACCCAAGGTACCTAAACTTATAGAGCGCCTTGGGTCCCTGAAAGTCATTTGCAGCCAGACCCTCACAAGCCAGAGCAGTCAGGTCACCTAAACTTATAGAGCGTCCTGACTCTCCATACAGTTCACAGCACTGGGTCTCCCCAAGCTTATGGGGGACATCCCAGCCTCCAGGGCTTCAGGCTACCTAAACTTATAAGGCGGTCTGAGGCTCCATGCAATCCAAAAATAAACAAAGCGTTGGACTTCCCCAAACTTATAGGGACCTCCCGTTCTTAATGACCCAACCAGACGGCATACAATACTTCCTTCCTTCCAACCTTCCCCCAGATGCACCCCATTTCATTCACAATCTGCTTTCAGGCAATCAACAAACTGAAACTGAGATTTGCCCATACATTCTCTTACTTCAATCTGACTTATGTCCTGAAAGTCAAACTCAAAATCAAGTACAGGATCCACACAATCCGCTTAGTCAAACATAGAGAGGTGTACAAGTAGGGGCTATAGTTGGGTTTATAGAGGGGGTCAAGGGATTACCACTCAGTTTCCTGCCTCTAGGACTCCGCCTGAGTCCCGGCAGAGCTCCCGCAATCGGTGGGGCGACCTCCCACAAAGGCCTTGGCGCGGGTTACGGGCCACACGCCCGCCTGTCGCCTTCCTCTCAGAGCCAAAGGACCGGACTTGGAGTAAGAAGGACAGGATGAGAAGGAGTAAGACTCTCAGACTCAGGAAGGACACACTCAGACTCGCGCGAGAGGGTCTTCGAGTCTTCAGCGCCTGAGGGCCCCACAATGGCGGCCAAAATAACAGTAGCTTGATCGGGCCGATGTCACACTGCTGAACAACTCCCCTCTAACGAACCCTCAAGTCGCGACGCTAACCCCTTGCATCACCACTCCGAACCGCACCAGCAGCCTCCCTCACTGTCCACCCCTCTTACTAACGCCACATGTCCACCTCCCAAGGCTGAGCTGCAGCCGTATGGTTCTCAAGACGGTCGTAGCCGAAACTGCGCAACAGCTTGCAATAGTCCGGTCGGGGTCCTAACAGGGGGCGCAACCCAAACAGTGAGGCACACAGTCATCACCAAGGTAGGAACTAATTGGTGGAGTGGGCCGTAGCGAGCCTCCGAAAGCCTAGCAGTAGGCAGTGCAGCGACCATATGGTAGTTCGTGTGCCCGTACCCGCAATAGAACAGTAGCCTTCCAGCCAACGTAGCCCCTGCTGCCACTGAGACGTGGCCGGGGCGAGCATCTAAACACAGCCCGACGAAATTAGCAGGTCCTGAAGTAGCCCGCAACATATCAGCAAGCTTGAAGTAGCGTTATCGCCTGCAGCAGGCTCTACGACTGTCCCCTAGCTACTTTGCTCCCGCAGGATGGGCGACGCACCGGCCGACAACTAGGCCTGGCTCCTGCGGCCGGCCTGCAGCGAATGAGCAATCAGGGAACACCACAGCTGTCCCACAGGAAATACCGTGCGCTAGCTGCTGCACACAGGTGACATAGCAGCCTGGCACCGTGGGGAGAGGCAGCAACTAAGATACCATCTGTGGGCATAGAGACTCCGACGGCAGCTCACGAAAGTCAACAGGTAGGACTGCAGTACCCCCCTTCCTCGTCAGCGAAATCGTAGACACCCGTTATAGCCCGCAACCCGGCAATGGCTGCAGCCAGCTGGTGCGAGCCGCAAGCCGCGAGATAACGCCCCACCTACGAGCCCCATATGACCGCGGGTCCCCTTCCCGTACAACCGTCTGTTGCACAGCAGCATTCGGCGGTCGACAGGGCTTTCACCTTCTCCGATGCCCCCTCTCTACCCGCCTTTTCTTCCCGCCCCCAATTCACTAACCTTCACCAATTCGTTCACGCACATTGCCACTCACTGACCACACATCCTACGTCCGAGTTGTCGGCATGCCTCACGAGCCCAGCCTTCTCAGCGCGATACACTAGCTGGTCCCCGTAACCGCAGCCCGCCCTTCAAGCCGTGCGTTACACTGCAGTGCTGTCTCTCAGCGCTCGTCTCCACCATGCGGTCGGCCCCAAGGCAGGCGAGCTTCGGATGACCCTCCCGCTAGAACTCGGGAAGAGACGTGTGCCACTCCCGAGTCCCCTCCTTAGCGCTCCGCGGCCCACCCGTGGGCTAAATAGGCAAATCCCCTACCCCTCGGCTGATCGTATGCTATCCCCACCGATAGGGTGGGTGAAATAGAGTGAACCTCCCGCTAGAACGCAGAGAGATACATTGGTACTCTCAAAAACCCGGTCTCTCCACGCCGCTGCTACAACCCACGCCCCCGTCCTGTTAGTCAGTTGGTCAATCGGCCATCTTAGCGGACCTCACCCACGTTTAAACCTCGACGTCGACTCTTCCCTCACCCGAATCGCCTCTTAGCCACGCAAGAAAGCTCCCTCCTCCTCACTGTTCTAACTTCTCGCACATCCCCCTTCTTCTAGCTTCTGACCCACCATCTTTTCGCCAAATCCGATTTCATAGTCGGATTCCCCCAGGGTCACATCCTAGGAACCGCTCTCTCTTCGCCCAAAACCGCTAACGAGCGGGCGCGCTCTGCACTCTCCCCTGCGCCATACCCTGTCCTCCCCGCTACCTCCGAATGCATCTGGCGTGACCCCCGTCCAGGTTCGTTCAACACGCCCCCCCCCCCTTGCCTTCACTGTCGTACCGTGCCACGCCGCCCGCTGGTCCCTGCCCTGCCACCAGCCGTGCTCTAGCCCGCTTCGATCTTCGGGCATGCTGCAAACCTCCTCACACTCGGCATTGGGGCAGCGCTCCCGCATGGCTTCAACAGATATCGACAAATGGCCGGGCGTTGCCCCTCAATTTGTACTCCGGAGCTCGTCGGTCCGCCCCCTCGCCATCGGCCCTTGTGAAATTCGGGCGGCTTCGGCGCCACTCCGCCCTCGTTTTATCCCTTCCGCACGTACCTAGCGCGACTTGTGCCCGGATTTGCTTCGAGCCTTTGCACACCCCCCCCTCCCACAATCGGTCGTGCGGATCTCCTCTGTATCGTTCCAATTCTCACACGTGCCCCGAAGGACTCGGCCAGGGCAATTGCCCGCCGCAGTCCCGAAGGCCCCTCGGCCTTTTCACCCCTTCCCTTTTCCCTTTCTACTTCTCACGCCCCTGACCCAATTCGCATCCGGGTTCATTTCACGACCCTTTTCCGTACGTCACCCCCACATAGGGACCACGTGATTCTTCGCAGTGTAGCAAACCCTCCCGCCTATAGCAAGTCCTTCCCCTGTAGCAAGTCCTTCCCCTGTAGCGGGCATTTTCGGGCCCGCCCTTGATCTTCATCTTTGCCTTGTCAGCACGCCGCACGGATCCTCGGAAGATCCGGCCGTCCTCGGAGGATTCGACCTCTTTCCTCTATTTCGAGGATCTGGCCTTGTTCCGAGGCCCGATTCAAACCTTGCCTCAGCCACCGCTTGGCAATGAGGCCCTTGGGCAACCCACGAACCCAAACAGCCCCCTTGCTCTTGACCGCAGGATTCAGGTGTGTGGCCTAACGCGCGCTGCAAATCGCAGTAGCAGCCACGCTCGGCCCCTGCTACCTTCGGTTTACGTGTGCCGTCCTTGCGCAGGGGCCACATCACCCCCCCCCTCTCTACGGGTTTCTTCACATGAACCTAGCCCTTTTCCGAGGCCGGGTTCAGACAAACGCACCCACCCTATGTCACCGCTTCACCCAGGGCGGGGTGTCCGGGCCACCTCTTGCCTTCACTCCCAGCTCAGCGTACGCCCCGACGGACCTTGGCCAGACGGCACCCCTATGGGAACGCCAAGGCTACTCCGCCGATGCCTTGGCAGTCCGAGGGCGTACCCGCTGGCCAGACTCTCGGACCCGAACCACCGCCATGATACCACGCCCCTAAACCAAATAGAAATTACAACTAATACAAAAATAAAAAATAGAAACAGTATAACTTGACATAACCCATATGTATACACGTGCCCCAAACAAACAGCGGAGCCGCCGGTACCCTGCCGGTCACGTGGGTCGGGCCCGCCGCCACGCCAACTAGCAAAACTAAGGGGGGATAGCCCCGTCGGGCCCTCAACCCCCTCAGCCTTCCTCCATAACGCTCCGCCATTGCTACACCGACGCCCGCCAGCCTCGATCCCTGAGCCTCTGTAGCGGTAATCCGACACCGTAACCTATAGGGCTATGCCCAGGCCTGTAACCAGCAGGCGCGGCTTCCCACATGGAGTGGTGTCACATGGCGCTCCGGGCCAGGACACCGCCCCGGCCACTCTTTCAGCCTACATTTGTACCCACGGCCCCTAAGTGCCCGTGCCGGCCTACCATCCCGCGGCATGGCCATCCCGCGCACCGGCCTGCGCACCACCACCGGTCGCACGTGCCAATCAAAGCGAGCTTTCACCCCCTAATCGAACCCGTCACCCGGCCCGGGTAGGTCGGCCACCCCGACCGCCCACTCAATCAGAAGAATCACACGCGCGCCTTAAAATTGCGCACCCACGTACTCCCTACCGGGACAAGGCACACTTTTACCCACGTGTGGGCGACCATCGCATTTTCCCGCACAGGCACTCGAAATCCAGGCTAAACGAGCCTTTCTGTCACTTGCAAAAACCAGGGCGGATACCCTTGTAAGGGTATTCGCGCCGACAACGACGATCGACGAAAACGAGTGCTATTGGTCCAATATTCGTGACGATGTTAAATTCATCGTCCAAAACTGTCAGGTTTGTGCCGTTGACAAGGCGCCGATTCAGCCGCCAAGGTCGATAGTGCCCACAGTAGTCGAACGGCCTTTTCAAAGAGTTAGCATGGACACGCCTGATATAATGGTGCCCCATGGACCGAATAGCTGTGAATTTTCAATTTTATTGGTATTCTTGGATCATTTTTCCAAATGGATCGAGGCGTATCCATGCCGAACGTGAGAGGCGGCTGAAATCGCGCGGTATGTCAACCGTTTCCTCGGGATGCATCAAGACACCGAGGAAATTCTGACGGATAACGGGGCGGAGTTTAAGAGAGAAGTTTTGAGGAATCTGGTCATACATGGGGTCGCCATTCGTAACACCGCACCTCACATGTCGCAATTGAACGAACTAGTAGAAAACACGAACCGGGTAATTTAGACCGCCCTTCGACGCAATATCGCGGCCAGGGACACGAGGCCTTGGCCCGATATTGTGGACCACATTCTAGAGGTCCATCGAGGAATGCCCCACGAATCCACAGGCCTGAGCCCCTTCCAACTCCGCACCAATAGCTTGACATGTGTCTCGATACCAAGCCTTAACGATGAATCTACCTTGGGTCGACGACCCACAAGGGCCACAGCCCCGGACAAGGCCAAGTGACACTTGAAACTAATGGAACGGTCCCTCCCTAGGTTGGCCCGGAAACGATAGAGGATGACTGAATTGGCCCACGGACGACAAATCCGTAGATACGAGGCCCGAAACGGAAACGCGGGACCACGACCCCAGTACAAATTAGGGGACATGGTGCAGGTGAGGAAATGTGCTCGCCAGGGTAAGCTAGCGCCACGATTCTTCGGGCGATTTCGCGTGATCGAGCTTGGTCCGAACGGGGTGAACACGGTGCGACTGGTGCCCGAAGCCTCAGGCAGTCGAGCGGCTCGCCCGATCGTCCGCCACGTGTCCTACTTCCGCCATCTCTCAACTTCTTCTCCCCCTTCCCCAACCGGGTCGATCTCGGAATCCGAGTGGGAGAGTGACAATCCCCATTCCCCTTCTTCTCCCCACTCATCTCCTCCCTCCTCGTCGCCATGAGTTTTCAACGGAGCAGGTCCTCAGTGAATGTATGCTGGCGCCACGAGGGAACATCTCGACGATCCGGCAAGTCCATTATCCGCGCATCAGCCCCGACGTTCTCTGATTCGCACAGTTCCTCAGCACTGCAGGTGTGCACGCTGCGGCGGAGTTTTGCTTTGTGGTCCCCAACAGCCGGGTGCATGTGCTGGCCGAAGCATCGGCTTATCGGCGACTCTCGACGCCGGGAATCAGTCACATTTCAACGGTTGACGTCTTCAGTGGGGATCTTAGTACGGTGGATCCCAGAGCACATTTGACTATCCGTACCTCGCTGAGGGAGTGGGGCGAGGAATCGGCACAGGCTTGGAGCCAGTTATTGGCGTGGCGAGGGGAGAACGTCGTCAATACCAACAGTATTGACACTGGTAGCATCCGCACTCTTCGGCACGAGCCGGCAATTGCTCTCCTTGCGCTCGTCCCTTTCTCGCGCCCTCAATGAATTGTTCCCAATTCTCTACCTTCACCCTCCCCTCTTTCTTCCCCACTTTTTGGCAGTCAGCCCTCCACCCCCGCCTGTCCTTCTGCGTACGACCGCTTACAGTTCCGCTCATCAAGCCATCGGAGTGGGATATATGGTGTGAGAATCACCTCACCCTTTCTTTGTGCCTAGTCGGGATCAAGCTGACGTGGACTCAGGACAATGAGCACCATGTCGTGAATAAGAGTGTGGAGCTGCTTATTATCCAAGCCTGGAGGTCAGAGGTGGAGGGAGACCTTCTCAGATTCATCTTCGGAACAGTAGACCCAGGGCATCGGCAAACGATCGTGTGGGAGCTCTTGGTCCCCTTCGCGCAACTGCTCGACGATCCATCATCTCGCATCGCGACGAAAATCCAGCGCCGCACGTGCTTTCGTGGAGTTGAATGCCGTACTTACAATGGTCGGCGTGTCTGGAGGATCGCGGGGAAAGAGGTAGCTACCCATCGCGCGCGGAGTATTTGAACCCCCGGGGGATAATCGATATCGTTTTCTTTCAGCCCCGAACGACATCGGAGGAGGAAGCGGTAGAGGAGGAAGCGGCTGAGGAGGACGAGGAGGAAGAGACCTCTGAAGAAGAGGGAAGCTATAACGAGTACAGCGAAGAAGAGCCGGGGGCGGTGAGTGAAGAGGAAGAAGAAGAAGAAGAAGAAGAAGAAGAAGAAGAAGAAGAAGAAGAAGAAGAAGAAGAAGAAGAAGAAGAAGAAGAAGAAGAAGAAGGAGAGGAGTCCGGGTGCGAAAGTTGGGGAGGAGAGGCCAATCAGGCGGAAGTCCGAGAAGAGGATCCTGCAGCAGCCGCAAGGAGGGAAGAGATAGCGGCGGGGAAGCGGCCGTTGGAGCATTCCAACGGCACTAATTTGCCAATCCCGGACGACCCGACCAGAGATCCCGAGCCACCCATGATTGAGGATGAGCTCCCTCCTGTAGAGACTTCGAGCGCGTCGGCGCAGAGGTGACAAAGCCGATCCCCCTCCCCTTCCCCCTGTCCCTCAGTTTGAACACGTGGCGATGCGGGGCATCGGGCTACGTCCCCGGTCGTTATCCCGTCGTCCCCTTGATTTCCTGACCCTCCGGCAGATCGATACCCCTCTCTCCTTCCCTCGTTACCCTTTCCCAACTTCCACCTTCCATCACTTCTACGCCACTCGCCTCGCTGTCACAGTGTATCCTCATTCCACCACGAGATGCGCCGCCTCCACCTTCTCCCTCCACGTTCTTCTCTTCAGTGCTGCATGGCGGGGATATAACAGGGTCGAAGTCTACTGCATGATCACGGGAACTATCCCCGCGTGCGCGGACTAAGATCAGTTTTGCACGGCCCTGCTCCGCACCTTTCCGACCCTCTATACCCACTATCTCACTTCTCTCCCCCATAGCGGTCGCCGATTCCCCCTCATACATCGCATTGTCAGATATCAGGAGCTGTCGGAGACGGTAGCAGGGATGGAGGCTTTCTTATCCCCACTCCCAAGTGATCCTCCCCCTCGCCATGCCCCCATGTACCGACTCCCTTATCCTCTCCCTGCGGCTCATTAGCGCACCATCGGATCTGATGACATGTCAACAGAAGGATTCCCACGATCATATCCTACGGGAATGACACGTGTAAATTGGCAAGATCCCCCCCCACCTCCTACGTCCGTGGTTAGATTGCCCTTCTCGGGGAACTTGTAGGATAGAGCCCGCGTATGCCACGTTGGATGACTTTCACACTCTTATCACACGGTAAGTGGCACGTAGAAAGCTCCGCGTCGTCGATCGATTAGAGAAATCGACACGTGTCGCAACATCGAGCAAGCAGGAGCTTGCTCAAGATTGGAACCCCTGGGCGTCACATATGTGACGAACCACTTTTTGTGTCGCGCGACTTTCTGTGCGATGACAATGAGGGGTCCTGAGATGGTAGGGTTGGGCAAATTGTCGGAGGTGGGGTTACGGGGTAAATTGCATCAGTGTCCTCGCTTCTTTCTTTTCCTTCGCTTCGCTTCTTCCCCTTTGGCGGTGGTGGGATAAGCCCGGGACAGACGGTTGAGTGTGCGCGCCCCGTTGGGCGCGATCAATAATGGTTGGCGATGGTTCTTTCTTGCTCTGCTGAAAGTCGAAGGAGGGAACGAAGATTTTTGGCGCGATGATCGCGTGGGAGCTTTTTGGTTTTCTTTTTAAATTTTCCTTAAAACTAAAAACGAGCCCCAAGGGGTCTCGGAATTTTGAATTCTTTGTCTCGTCAGAATTTTTCTGCTGCAATTTTGAGTTTAGATAGGAATTTAGGACTTTTTAAATTTCTTGCCGAGTGGCGCCTCTTTCTTGTGCGCATATTCCTGCGGCGGAAACGAAGTTCTGACTAAGCGGCGCCCTTAATCTTGCATGCAACTGTAATCGATGGGCGGGCGCCATTGTAACTGTATCTTTCTTCTTGTTCACTCGCCTTCTTCTGCATATGATTGGCCTGAGCGCTGCATGCCTAGATCGATGCATGGAGAGTGGCTATGTCCCCCATGCCGCGATCTGGCCATGCCAAGCGTAGGCGCTTCCTTCTCTGCTCCTCTTTTCAATCTCTGCAATCTCGCATCTTCGCGTACACATGCATGCTATAAAATTTGTCGGCGCGATTAGATAGCTCTCTAAAATTTTGGAAGGTAGAGGTTTGCGCGATCAGTGAGGGTCGGCTAATGAGCGACGTGAGAGGTGAGTGATGAAGGAGTTGGACGACCCGCCGAGCTGGTGCCAAGTGCCCGAGGTTGACGTGCAGGCCACGACGGACTGTGGCACACGAGCGAACTTGACGGGCGCATGCGGACTAAGCGGGGTGATAACTTCGTGGGCGGATGCGAGACGACGGACTGCCCGCATCGGAGGGAGAGAGAGAGAGAGGGGAAGCAGGCAGATGTGGGATTGCAATGTTCTTTATCTTTTTCTCAGTCCTTGTATATAAAATTTTGGCTCCGGGCGAGACGCCTTGCTTTGCATTTTGACATTTCTTTCGGCTTTGTGTGATGTACGGTTCAATCTCTGTCCTCCCTCTTTCGTTATGCATTCGATTGATGAGATGGGTCTAATGATCTTGTAATACGTGATGTTTTGCGTGTAATCCTGAATCATCCCGCGCTCGCAGCGCCGATCTATTCTCACCTGGATGATTGGTAGGTGAAAGGAGTCTGATACTGTGTGGTGCTTCGATGTATGTCTGGATGACAATGAGATATCCCTCTGATGGCCACGTGACTGCTTTTTGCTCGAACAAGAATGGCTGAGAGATTATTGCATGACCACATAAACCTTATTTTGCATAGATGATTGCCTGATGGATCGATCCACAACGGGCCAACCCCGCGAGTCCCCGTGTAAGTGCGATCTGACGAGCGCGACTTACACGAGTACCCACGAGGCCGGCCCGCAACCTCGAATGGGCTTAGCACGACCGATCTCGACGTAAATGACGAAATCTTCATCTGCAATGCGGGCGGGACAAATTAAGGCCCGACGCCATACGGGGACCACTGGGTGTGCATGCTGTGCGAATGTCCAAAACGAACAAATTGATAGCCTGAGGGAACTAGCTGGATGGTTGAGCCGGTACGCGGATGGATCGTCCTTGAATATTTGTGCGGTTTTAGGATCTGATCAATTGGCCAGTGCGCACGCGCGTATAAGACAGCAGCCGTCCGTGGACTTGCCATCTATACGCGCGCCTGCAAAAGCCAGCTACGACCTCGCCCCGTAGGAAGATGTGTGTAAACGAAACATGGCAACAGATTCCCCTTTTTGGATCACCGATCGCGAAAGCCTGAGGGACCCAGAATACCGAGCGTATTGGGAGAGGGAACAGACCGTCGGCAGCAGATCCGACAACATCGCCACCTACGAAACCCTGGGTACCTCGAGTACCCCTGTCGGACTGAAAACGAGCGGCTGTGCAGGGGTGACTTCCAGCTGGCAATCAACCGAGACCCACAGATACCCGATTATCCCGACAGTCAAAACCAGCAATATCTTCTAACCCCAGGCTTCGTTGCCATCACCACTGACTTCCCTCCCTACTATACCGTCCTCCCTTACCACCGGTTGCTCGTGGTCCCCTGGGATTCCGTAGCCCGGTTCTGGCCCCGACCGCCGTGCTCGGAGTGTCGGCAGCCCGACGAGCATCGGCAGGCGAGGGTTGCGCAACGAGCCCACCCCAGGACCGAGCGACGAGAACCCAGCTCGTCTTCGTCGGACCCCGAAACTTGCGACGGCCGACAGCGGTACGAACATTCCCACAGAGACGCTCGTAACACCCTGCCCCGGCCCAGGCAGCACGATTGATCATCGCCCCAACTCTGAACCAGAATACACTTGCACTCCTACCCCTGAGACTTGCCACGGGAGATCTCAGTTCCGACCTGGGACTCCACCCCAAATCCCCAAAAATCCTTGGGGCACCCCTTTTTCGCACTTCCGGGCCCCCATCCCACTCCGATCAGGAAATCGGGCTGGGCGTGAGGTTGGGCGTCACACGGATGCATAATTTCCTATTGCAGAAATTTGTTGATGCTTTCGCAGGGCGCTGTGTGAGGATGGGTAGCTGATTTCTGCCGAGAGAGCTTTAGCAATGCACAAGAAGAGATCCTGGGTCCTGTAAACTCTGCCACAGCAGTGTGCTAGGTAGATTCTGGGCTTGTCAGTGTTGTCACATCTCGTTACGGGATATGTCCTGAGATCTTTGGACAGCGATCAGGGGCACTGCTTATCATTTCAATCTTGGTATAATTACGTGTTTCGTGTTTGTATTTCCTTAGACTGTGGTTGTATTCCCATAGCTTGTAGAAGCTCACGTTGCCTGTTGGAATGTAGTCCCCGTTTGGAAGCTCCATGCTGGTCTTTACAGGTTTATCCATCGTGACAGATTGTCATTTGTCTGGCCATCTGTTGTAACTCAGATGTCTCTCAAACCAAGACTGGGACCCCAGGGTAATCAATGCCGGCAGGAACTCCTCAGGAACTCCTCACTACTATGTTCCAGATAATTTCAAATTTTCAGTTAGTGTAAGGGACGCTGGACCCGTTTTCCAGCAGGTGCTGCTCCCCACCAATAGACGGAGCCTATGAAAAAAAAAAAAAAAAAAATAAAAAAATAAAGACTGGGATGGTATATGGTAGTAAGTAGCACACGCTGTTGTTGTCGTTTGAAGTTTGATGCTTGTCCCCACAGCCTTGGGCACCGTGAGATCGAGTGCAAATCCAACCCTTAATCTGTAGCTACGTACTCGGGCCTGCTGCTGAACGGCTTCAGCATGTGTTTTAGCACACGCCTCAATAGGCTGTGAGGAAGGGAAGAATTAGTAGGAAGTAGTCTGCTGTGAGCTGGATTTCAGGCTTCCTTTGTGTACGGGGAACCTGGTCTCGTCGTATTTCAGGCCAGATTAGTGCATGTTGTTAAGAGTGTTGATGCTTGGTAGTCTAGTAGACGCCTTTGTTGAGCCTAGGGTGCAGAGCAGCACTTGTCTCTGTTGCCAAAGTTGGGAAGGGATGGACTACTTGTTGGGGAAACTCTTGGAACTACTAGCAGCGGCGCCACCTGGAGCAGTGGAGCAGTGAGAGTGCAACGAGGGGCGGTGGGAACGCTACTGGTCAGGTGGTAAGTGTGAACGGGTGAAGAGCAAACTTGAGTTGTTCCCATTGTGATCTATATGCTATAAAGATCCAAGGGAGCGTGGTGGGAAACCCGTCATGGCAGCTCGGGCTCTTTACAGTGTTTTTGGAAAGCCATAAGGAGAGAGTAGCCCTGATGAAGAAGAGGAGATTTTTGTTGGTGAGATGATCAAGCTGGTGCATGACTTTGTCTCTGTTCCTAGGTCTCAAACAGTAGATTAGGTCATGTGGATCAGATATCAATCTTGGTGTTTTGCTTTTCTGTGTGCTGAGAGCACTTTCGAAAAACACATTCTTTGGACCTTTCTTTGGAATCTACTCACGATAACCCGATGAGGTAGTATGGGTAGTGTCACTACGGAGGCACAGAGTGAGTGCTACGGTCAGCGGTGGGAAGGCTTCTCTCTTGTAGTTAGCATAAATAGGGTAGGAAGCAAACTTGAACTGTATCCATGGTGATCTTGGTCTGTTGAATGATATTGTCACTGAAGATCCAAGGGTGCCTGGTGGGAAACCGGTCTAGGCCTTTCAGGCTTTCTTGAGTTTACAGATCTGTACTTGGTCTCTTTTCCATAAGATTTTGAAGCCAAGCTGGGTAAAGAAAAAAACACAAAAATGATTCGGGAGGAAAGCGGTATGAAAAACAGTTGCTGGAGAGGAAAACCACTCAAACAATTAACTTTTAGTGATGGTAGGCGGCAGTCGTTCTATTCTTTTTTAAAAGAACCAAAGATAGGCTTGCCATAAAAAAAAAACTTTCTGGGTCAGGCTCCCAGACAGATTAGCAGGAGACCCGGAATATGCATTCTTCAGTAGATTTTGGCTGTTTTGCTCCGTGTATTTAGGTTTCCTAAAGTTTTCGTTCAGTTGCTCACTTAAAAAAAAAAAACAAAAAAAAACAGGTGACCGTAACATTATAATAATTACCAGACCTGCGCCAAACTAGGATTTGATCCCATGACTTCTTTTTGGCTAAATCACCCGTCACGTGTGAGTAGCATTCCGACACCTGGGTCGTGTTAGCTCGGATGAATTCACAAACGACTACTTCAAGTTGCGTCTGAGTTGCACATGTAAGAAGACATACACTAGGTAACTTCCTTTTTTCAACATTTCTAAACGCAGCTAGCACCGCCGATTTCCCCCATCGGCAATGCCTGCCCACCCCTCGTCACCGTGATGAGGGACTGGTACAGCCTTGCTCTCGCACCGCAGCTGTGGTGCGAACCTACCCCGTGGGCTGGGGAGAGATCCGGGTTGGTTGGTGTTCCCCCGTACTATAAATAGACTAGTGAGAGGATGAGATAGATGCATACTACCAAGCAAAAAGACAAAGAATATGAGATAGATAAGAGAAGAATATAGTTTACTTAAAAAAAAAAAAAAAAAAAAAAA
>BFEA01001146.1:135240-146190 GCA_003427395.1 Chara braunii
CAAATTTCAAATATTCCCAACAATATCTGAAATGTTCAACAGTTGATCATCACATTTTCAACAACATTTCAACAACTTGTAAACAACTTTTCAACGACTTTTCAACAGCTTTTCAACAATTGAACAAGTGTTGAACACAGCGTCGCATGTTTATGACATATGTTATCAACGTTGAGTTCCTTCACTTTTGGTGGAACACATGACACTACCCCCGCCAAACTGTTTATTAACATGAAACCAACAGTTTAAAAGGGGTGCCCACATTTGATAAACCGCCAAAAAAAATGCCCACATCGCTGTTGAAACCAACTTCCATCCATTCTATCTCCTTCTCCCTTATCACAATCTAAAAGTTGTTTCTCGGGAGTAGATAGCTCCCTACTGGCCCCAAAGGCGGTGCTCTGAGAGCCAGCAGTACTACACCTATCGGTCCGAATGATTTATCAGACGAAATCATTTTGAGGTTGAACGCCGAGAACACAGTTTCGGACTAAGGCCGTTCACGCCAGATTCAGAGATTTGTGAGACCTGACGATGAAAAGTGTTTACATAGAGAGACAACCAGTTTGTTCCCTACATGCACAGAGTACAAACCCGCCCGAGGCGACGAGGTTCGCAAGACTAGCCGCCCAGTCCTGAAAAGGGTGAAACAAAAAGTTTATTCGTTCGTCGAACCACTTGCAGTCCTGTTCTTGAAACTTGACACCAAAGATCTCAGGTCCGACCTTGGACTCCACCCCCACTTTTTTGAAATCCTTGGCAAGTTGACACACTTCTCTTACGCACTTCCAGACCCACACCCACTTCGAAACAGGAAGTCACGGTGGGCGTGAGGATCGGGCGGCACAATGTCCCACATGATTTGAAGAAAGGCGTTTCCTTCTTAAAGTTTCTCCAATAATACAAGAAAACCTTAGTGAGGACTGCATTGTGTGCAATCTGCCAACGTAAGCTAGCATGCTTAGTCACTCGTAATGAAGGGAGTAAATGTAAGAAGGTTATTAAACACAGGATTCGTGAAAACCCAACGAAAGCAATAAAACCCAACATTTTGTATAGAGGGAAATCATCGAAGTTAAATAATTGTACTTAAAAAAAAAAAAAAACAGCGTCCTGAATTCTTTCTCGATAGACGAGGCAAAAAACCGAGCAAAAAGTGAAGCGATTTAAAAAATGTGTCGGAAAAACCTTTCTAGCAAAAATCCTTTTATAGAACTATAAGTGATTTCCAACAAACCGCCAAATGGCAGAGCTCCAGTAAAACAATTGCAAGGCGAACTCGAAAGTTGTAAAGAAAATTGTTCTAATAAATACTGATGTACAAGGTTATACGTCGTTCTGAACAACATAAATTTCTATAAAGCAATTTTGAGGCTAACAGTAGAAACGTTCTTAAAAAATATATAATATGTAAAATACTAACAAAAACAAAATTTGCCTCACATGCATCTCCAAATTATTAGTCAAATTCAAGTTAAAAATAAACATCCGATAAAAAAAAAAATCAAAAAAGAAAAAAGGTTGCCTATAAAAGAAAGACCATGTTAAGGCGAACATGTTCGTCTGCTCACGAAACCCTCGAACATGTTAGCCTTGCTACATGACTTATAGGATTATGCACATGATCTTTTGAGACGATGCAAAAAACTAGGTATTTCGATTCCTTAATAAACGGTGTTTGGATTGTTAGTGACTTTTTAGGAAAACATGTTTTTTTCCTTGCCACATCATATGGTTTTAAAAAAATACCTTTTTCTTGAAGTTATTTTACTTCACGTAGAATCTTGCTCCTATGGGAGACCTAAATATTGTACATTCAAAATCTTCATTCAAATTAATTCAAACTTTTTTTCTTTTCTTTTTTACGAATTTTATATTCTTAGTCTATATTGTCGTATAAAGAAACCTATTTTTTTCCATTTTGTGATAATGGCCCAATCTACATCCACTTCTAGTAGGAGCAAGAGATAAGCAAGCTTAGCAGTAGTATGTTGCGTAAGAGATGGTCTATCGAATACCAACCTCTGAGGTCCAGGGTAAAATCCTTTGAAGTGGCTTTCATTCCGTAAGAAAGATATATTACGATTAAGCCTTGGTGTTGTTCCAACACACAAATCGCGGTTATATGTGAGAGGTTTGAATACATAAGAGTTTAAGATGCTTTAATAAGGAAAGTCTCGAGTCAATCATATTCATTTTTCACAGTCCAGCTGGTCATTTTCCAGTCCGTGTTTATGACCTGATTTTCGAGGCGCGAGAGAACATCTATTTTATAAGTTATTGTGTCACGAAATCATGASCTAGACTCGTATTATTGTTCGTTGATAATTTGCGTCMAARWTYTGGGAATCACACCAATYATATCATGCARATTCTACCTCCATGATCGAAGTTCATATAAACAACAACARAATTGTYATAAGAAATGAAAGTTCAAAAAWYWTTTCATTAAAAAAAAACCCTTCATATATAAAAATTATCATTTGAATGTTCATCTGATTCTAAACTATCCAGTTTTATTTGATACGCTCCTGTCTAAAAATGAGTTTTCCCTTCCAACTATATTTATTTATTGAAKATATAATAAAAGTCAAGACGAGTTTATGACATGTCTTAATTAAACTTTCATTCGACGACAATAAATATCTTCTAATTTAAATTGGATAAACCTATTTATGATTGAAAATCCTTATATAGAATGATAGTCTAACTAAAATATTTCATGAACTCATTCAGACTTTCATTCCATCTCTAGTATGTAGTCCCAATAAGAARGGATACCCCATTCTTRGAAGGAAAATTTTCAAGTAAGACTGTAATTTTTAAAATTGGAAGGACATTTTTAAATATGGAATGAAAATTTAAAATTTAAAATGTAATTTGACTACAGAATGATTATTTAATTTTTGGATTTTTTTGTTGAAGGTAGCTGGAGCAGTGGGGGGCGTGGTGGAGGTAGATGATGGACCAGGTGCGCACGTGGAGAGAGAGGAGGTCATGGCGAGGGTGCATGATGGTGAGCAGGTTGAGAGAGTGGAGGGCGTGTTGCCGTCAGAGGTTGAGAGAGAGGACGACGTGGTGACGACGCAGGTTGAGAAAGAGGAGGGCGTGGCAGGGGTAGATGATGGTGATGCCCAKGTTGAGATGGAGGAGGACGTGGTGAGGGCAGATGCTGCTGCGTTGGTTGGGGGAGAGGAGGGTGTGGTAGGGGGGGACKTCGCCCATGGTAGAGGAGAGGGAGGCAACGACCTTGACCCGATCGTCCYGCGTTTCGTCGATGACGAGATGGGTCCCGCACTAGCAGGTTTGACCCCGGGCACAAGGAGGGCACTGGGGCGTCGYCATCAGGACAGAGGGGGGCGTCAGGGATGGGGATAGGGGATTTCATGGAGAGAGGATATGGCKCGTGCCCTAGCGGCCGCTGGGTACTCCACAGAGGAGATCGAGCAGTCATTTGCAGGACGCTCCGGGAGAGAGACAGACACGCTTCAGCAGGGGTGCGAGGAGGTAGGAGAGCAGCCACAGGAGGAGCGTGAGGATGCACCCTCTGCAGATATCCCCGGAGGTAGCAGTTCGTTGGTACGGTTCACGGGCCTGCAGATGACGACGACGACGCATCCAGTTCGATCGTGTGTGCAGGGKTCAGGTCCTGGGGAGGTGGCATCTGTTCAGGCACCACCGCTCATAGTCGTGGATTTAGGATTTGAGCCATCGCTTCATACACCGGTTACTGGGCGGCGAGCTCCTCAGGATACAGCTCGCCCATTGGATTTGGCAGAGCTSGCACGGGCTGCTRTGCGTGACGTGACACGGCAGGAGGACACCGACCGTAGCAGACCACTCATGCCRCCTCCTCCTCCGAGATCACGTCACAGGGATTCCCCCTCGATACCAGTCGGTCGGCCCCCCCGCTCACCATCCATGCCCACCAGACCCTGGGTTCGTTACACGACGGTCGTAGGGAGCCTCCCTCTTGACACGTCGCTATTCRGGAGGACGGATATYGACCTGGAMTCCATGCGTCGGGTCACAGTGCACACTGCACGACAACAACCAGGTTTGCGTGGGGCTGACATCGGGAGGGGTGCATCGAGGGAGGTCATGGCGGCAGTATCTCAGCCGCGATATGTTCGTGGGGGTGGAAAGGTCGGGTCTACCTTGCAGSCGGCTTTGGCAGCAGCAGCACGTGCTGTGCGTGAGCAGACTTYGCGCAGGAGCGAAGTAGCTCGTCCGCGTCCCATGCCTGCCGCGGGAGGTGCCGCATTGGAGGAGTCTTCTGGAGCCGAGGGGTTGGGGATGCCGCGCGGTTCACGTCGTGAGAAGACAGTCGCAAAGGTGACTCAGGTGAGTGCTAGGCTTGTTCGGGTGAGGACGGAGGCTGACCCTGTGACCGTGGTGGAGGACGATCCCGAGACGGAGCCTGCACGTGAGGAGGCCCCACAGGAGGATGACGAGTACAGGGACGACGAGGAACGTGAGGAGGAGGAGAGCGACAGCGGGGATGACGACAACTACCACAACGACGACGAACCCTCCCCTCCACCACGACATGGTTCTCGTAGACGACGTGGCTCTCGTAGACGACACGATGACGTCGACGACCCGTCCCCTCCAGGGCGGCGGGAGGCGAGGAGTCGGAGGAGGTGAGGGTCATCCGTTGCGATAGCGCCGGGGCGAGGGAGTGTTTCATCGACACGCAGCACGGGTGGGGAGAGGCAGAGAGGCAGTGGTAAGGTTCAATGGCGAAACTCATGGCGAAGACCGAGGAGAAGTATTGCCAGACGAAGGGAAGGAAACAAGATCCTCGTCTGGGGCAAAGGAAGAAAGTGAAGGCAAGGCAGGATCCGCAGAGGGAGGGAGAGGGCAAAGGTAGGAGGTATGGCAGGCGATGGGAAGAGAGCTATGGCTGGCGCTGATCACAGGGGCAATGCGCACAATATTGGCTCCGTTAGGACCGAGTTCCACTAAGCGGAAGTAGCCAGAGAACTTGGGAGCGAGTTTCTGGTCTCGTGCACATTTGCGTGCCTGCACTAGGTCCCCTAGTTTATACTGGTGTTGTGGGCTTGCATTCCCATTCCGGGCCTCATAACTACGGACCTGCCTACCGTGGGCCAGTTCAATCATTTTCTGCCTTTTCCGAGCCTCTCAAAAAAAACAAATATAGGAGTGTAGGGTTTTTCAAGCCCTACACCCCCATATATATATATATATATATATATTTACGTATTTTTAGGGGGGGAAAAAAATATTGAAAAAACAGGCCGCAGACTGGGCCTCATCGGCCACGGCCGCGGACGAGAATCTCGGCCTCAGCGGCCGAAATGCCCGCGGCCTAGGCCGCGGGTGTCACATAGCCTTCACCACCTCCTTCCCAAAAGTCCACAACCAAACCCACCTATGTTGCTATTGCTGCAGGGGATCAGAGAGGTCCCAAGATCCCTGATCCCAACAAGTTCAGGGGGGATGACCACAAGACTGATGTTGGGGACTGGGCTGCAGGGACCAGAGCCTACTTGAGGGGCTTCATATGCCCAGAACAGACCAAGGTGGCAACGGTTCTGGGGCTGCTGGAGGGGCCTGCCCAGAAATGGGCCACCTCTACCTCCAACGGTCTACAACAAACCATGGAGGATTGGGCTTTGGGATTGGGAGTGGTCGTCTTCTGCAGACCCTGGAAGACCGCTTTGCAGATAAGGAGCGGGCCCGCAAGGCTGCTGACAAGATTGCTCGCCTGGGCCAACAGCGTTACAGCGGTACCCTGCAGTCCTTATTTGCAGAGTTCGAGCAACTCAYTTCCACACCAGGACTSGTGATGTCTGCAGATGACTTGCTGACAAACTTCTGCAGGGCAGCCCCTGAGAAGTTTTTTGTTGCTTTATACAGCGCTGGACAGAAGGAATGGAGGTCCTTTGGTCGTGCAGCCCTGGACATGGAAGCAAAACTTCATGTTCAGGCCCCCTCCTCAGACAGGAGGAAAGGTATCTTCCCTCGTGGTAGTAGAAAGGGAAAGGCAGCCTTTGCACATGGAGGGTCTGCGTCAGCTTCTGACTCAGATTCCCAGGCTGATACACCATCAGTTGGGACTGGGCCAGCTGTTGAAACGGATGTTGCAGCGGCCCTGAGTCAGGCCATTTTGGGGGTTMTGCAGCAGCAGAAGAGGTTTTCCCCCACCACAGCCTCAGCCAGTGCAAAGGGGAAGGAAAAGGGACGTCGGCCTTCCTCTTCCCAGTGCCCTAACCTGCCTAAAGACGTCAGGATGCCAGCTGCCCCACTCAATCCCTCCACTCTCCCCTGGCATGACCTTAAGATCTAGGAAGGAGTATGGAGAAGAAGAAAGGAACGAGGGGTCTGCCTGAGGTGTGAGGGCCAGCACTTCCTGAAAGATTGCCCTTACATGCCAGGCCCAGGACAGTAAAAAAACTTAAACAGACCCTGGGGACTGCAGTTCCCCCCGGGCCCCAGCGCTGCACCTTCATCTGCTCAGGTGGATGAATCTGCAGCTGAGTTGAGACTGCAGATGATTGTTTGGGGACTGCGCGGGCAGCATCCTTTTGTTATGAGGATCCTGACCCGGATCAGGATCCAGGGCAGGATGAGCTTCAGTCACTTGCAGCCTTCTTCCTTCACCTGAAGGAACAGAAGAAGTGCAAGTTTGATCTCATCCTACTCCGGCCCTTGATCAACCACAACAGGATCAAAGGGTTGTTGGATTGTGGAGCCACTAGGAACTTTATATTCCCYAGTGCTGTTAAGAAACTGCACTTGGGGATGAAAGTTCAGTAGCTGCAGCAACCTTTGCTGGTCAGGATAGGTGATTCCACAGTACTTACCATCAGGGAGAAGGTCAGGGGTATCCCTGTGACCTTCGACAGTGCTGGAGAAGTCAGACACAGTCTGAACTTCTACATATTCCCTGATCTACCGTTTGACCTGATGTTCTCTATGCAGTGGTTGAGGGCAGTCAACCCTAGGATCGACTGGCAGATTCCTAGAGTTGAACTACCAAACAGCCAGGGGGTGTATCAGCCATGCATGATAGCCGTTGATCATCACCCTAAGACCTCCTGCTACTGCTTACGAGCGAGGGAGTTTCATGCTCTCTCACGCGCGTATCACCATGAACGTCTGTTTATTGCTCTGGTCAAGCAAACAGATGCTCCTCCAGTTTCCTGTCTTCCTGAGGTACAACAGGTTGTTGATCAGTATGTTGATCTGATGCAGGAGCCCTTTGGGTTACCCAACTGGCCAACCAAGCATCACATCGAGCTACTACCTGGAGCAGTCCCTCCCAAGGGACGAGTCTACAGGATGTTCCCTGCTGAGCTCGAGGAGCTCAGAAAGCAGCTTGAGACCCTTACCAGCAAGGGCTGGATCAGGCCCAGCATCTCTGAATTCGGTGCACTCGTCCCTCTTTGTACCCAAAGGGAATGGTGAGTTCAGGATGTGCATTGACTACAGGGGTCTCAACAAGATCACTAGGAAGAGTACAAAGCCACTTCCTAGGATCGATGACCTTCTGGATATGGTGCAGGGCTGCACAGTATTCAGCAAAGTCGACCTCAAATCTGGCTATCACCAGATTGAGATGGCAGAGGAGGATGTCTACAAGACAACCTTCAAGACCAGGTATGGTACTTACGAGTTCCTGATCATGCCATTTGGACTTTGCAACGCCCCAGGTACCTTCCAGACAGAGATGCACCGCATCTTCAGGCCTTACCTGGACAAGTTTATGGTTGTCTACCTGGATGATATCCTGGCATTCAGCAAAACTGCCAGGGAACATGCGGAACACTTGGCTTTGGTCCTTCAGTCATTACGTGACAGCCAATATAAGATCAACAGAGAGAAGTCCTCTTTTGGGGTTCCCTCTATTATCTATCTGGGTCATTTAATCTCTGGGGATGGCCTGGCTCCTGAAGAAGCCAAGATAGCTACTATTCAGGAGTGGCCTCAGCCACAGACATTGAGGGATGCCAGGTCCTTCATGAGTTTGGCCTCATACTACAGAAAGTTTGTCAGGAACTTTTTTGCAGTGGCTGCCCCCCTGACCAACCTAACAAAGAAAGACACTCCTTTTCTTTGGTCCCTTYCATGCCAGTTGGCCTTCACTCGTGCACCAGTGTTTGAAGTTGCGTGACCCCACTCTGCCATTCATCCTGACCACTGACGCTAGTCAGTATGGCATTGGGGCAGTTCTTCAGCAGGACGATGGGAATGGTCTACAGCCTGTAGAGTTTATGAGTAAGAAGATCAAGACTCAAAAGCTTCAAGACTCTACCTACGAGAAAGAACTATATGCTCTTGTCTGTGCCCTGAAACACTGGAAGCACTTTCTCTTGGGAAGGCACTTCAAGATCTTCTCAGATCACTCCACCCTACAGTGGATGAAGTCCCAGGGAGAGTTGAATCACAAGTTGGCACAGTATATTCAGTTCATAGACATGTTTGACTTTGAACTGAAACATAAGAAGGGTTTCTACAATAAGGTAGTAGATGCCCTCTCTCGTAGGCTTGACTCTTTTGCAATGATCTCCTCTACTCACTCCCTTGGAGAGGAGACCCGTCAGACCATTGCTCGTCTACTGCCACAGGACCCGACTTTTGGACTCATAGTCAAGAATCTGCAAGAAGATCCTAACTCTGAACCAGGCTATGCTCTGAGTTCAGACCTGCTGTACACTTACAACAGAGGGGAGGAGCGCTTGTGCATTCCCCAGGACCAGCGGCTCAGGACACTGCTGATGTCAGAGTGTCATGACGCCCGTGGACATTTTGGGTTCCTAAAGTCATACGCAGCGCTGCCGCAACGCTTATTCTGGAAGGAGATGCGGCGTGATATGCTGCGCTATGTGGAAACCTGCGATCTCTGCCAAAGGAATAAGGTCCATYGTAGACCTCCTTTGGGACTGCTCAAACCCTTACCCATACCTGACGGCCCTGCTGAATCTGTGTCCATAGACTTCACAGATTTAGGCAAGACCACCCCTCGTGACATGCGTCAGGTTATGGTCTGCGTGGACAGGTTCTCCAAATACGCAGAGTTAATCCCCTTGCCAGGGGTAGCTAGGGTACCGGCTGTGAGAGCAGTCTTCTCAGAGAGGTGGGTCAAACACCATGGACCGCCCACTTTTATAGTTAGTGATAGAGACCCCCGATTTTGCAGCGAGGAGTGGCAGTCCTACTGTAAGGACTACCTGCACTCACGATTGGACATGATTTCTGGTCATCATCTTGAAGCCAATGGTTTGGCTGAAGTGATGAACCAAGTCTTATTCCAATTACTGCGTTCATCTCTCCAGATCAACAGGACTGGGATCTTCACTTGGCTCGAGCACAACTTGTGTATAACATGTCTGTTCATTCCTCGACTGGGTTCAGTCCATACCGGTTGCACTGGCGACATGAACCACGACAGCCTCTCGATGATATCATCGATAAGGCCAAGTCTGATCTGACTCCAGGCACTGCAGAGTTCATCAGACGCTACCGCATAGATGTGGAAAGAGCACATGCGAACTTGTTCAAAGCCCAAAAGGCGATGATTGAACAAGCTAATCGCCACAGGTGGCCTTCCCCCATCCGCACTGGTGATCATGTCTGGTAGTCAGTTCAGAGCTGTCGAGGAGGAGGATATCTYCCCCAAGTTGTTGCCTTGTTACCTAGGTCCATGGCAGGTCCTAGATACAGTAGGCACTGACCCATTCGGTCCGTCTTATGTCATTGACATCCCACTGCACCTACGAACCTATCCGGTCTTTCATGCATCCAAGCTGCTACCGTTTACTCCAGCTGATGCATTCCCGGACCAGCCCCCTCAGTTTGGTCCACCGATCCCTGGCAAGGGATATGACGTGGACAGGATTGAGGATGAGTGGGGCACAGGCCCCGATCGACAGTATCTTGTGAGGTTCGCATTCCAGCCTCCTTCTGAGAGCAGATGGTTCTACAGAAGGGAACTTCTCAAGACAGCAAAGTCGATTGTTTTGCGGTATGAAGCGGCTCAGAAGGGCAACCTTCCTCGCCATTCACCTCGCCTGCATCCCTAGCGCGAGGTCCTCGCGACCCGGGGCGGTTAAGCCTGCAATGACTTGCTGATTCTGACTGCCGAGATTGACTGCGAGGCTGTATACTAACCAGTAGGTTAGATTTGTAATTTTGTTTGGCTGAGGGCTAACCAAGAGACCTACCTGTAAGGAAAATCCCTGAGGGACATATCTGCAAATATGGGAAAATAGGCCGGTAGTACTTTGGGTTTCCTACAGCTACCCTAACTGTGGATAGCAGGCCCGGGCTATCCCTAGGACAGACAGACCCTAAGGGCCTAATCTGATAGACGGTCCTATAGCCTATAGCCGGGTCTGGTAGAGGCCGAGAGGCCGAAACAACAATGGTACCGGTCGGTCAGTCGGTCCGGTCTAGGTCTAGGCCAGAGTGTAGAAGTCTATTAGGAGAATGGGGTAAGGATGATTGCGGCAGTTCATTTTCACGATACAGCGTTCTGGAGCAAGGAGGTTTGCAGCGGCGATTGTCTACAGGTTGTACCCTGAGAGTCTGAGACCCTCACCGTGGATAGCAGCCATAGCCAGTCCGAGGAAGACTTGCCATAGCTGGGGCATCTTCTGCGCATCAACCCCTGTGGGTTTCTGCGAGCGGCTGGGCTGTGTGGGGACTCCTCACTGAGTCCTTGTGGGTGGCGGCAGCCATAGCTGCCGGTTCTTCGTCAGAGTTGTTCAGCGGCACTGAAGACTTCATCAGCAGGATCTGTTCTTCATCAAGGTGGTTGGGGCAGGCCTCTGGGAGGCCAGTCTGATGTGGCGCTACTAACTGGGTGKAGGGTAGTGAGTGGTGTGTGAGGTTCTGAGAGTGGCGAGACACTGGAACAAACTCTGTCACAATTTCTGGTTACTTCGCTCATCACCAGTGTGTATTCCAATTGTTATCCTCGCA
>BFEA01001147.1:5796-21803 GCA_003427395.1 Chara braunii
GCCCCGGGGCCGGGGCTCGACAACCCTGATTTAAACCCCTTCAATCAGACAAACCCTCAGAGTTAACTAAGGTAGTCAGGCCATTCACATTAGAAACAATGCCTGGTTCCCCACAAAACAATTAAATAAACACAGCGACCAGGCCATTCACAGTAGAAACAATGCCTGGTTCTGCAGAAAACAGCCAAATAAATGTAGCCCAGAGCCATTCACAGTAGAAACAATGCTCAGGCTTTGGTTGACCCGGTCAACGCATGCAGTCTACCTTCCTCCCACCTTCCCCCAGTTCATCCTTAGTCTGCTTTCAATCAGAACAAAGTAGAAAATTAGGCTTCACTCTCACACATTCTTTCCAGCTACTCTTATTAGGTCTTGATGAGAAAACAAAAACCATAGGGACAATCGCATGCATACAATACTCATACTGCACGGGGATCGGCAAACATGGGTGATAGTGGGTCATATAGATGAAAGATAGTATACCTGACGATTCCCTGACTCCAGAACTCCTCCTGAGTTCCGGCAGAGTTCCCGCAATCGGTGGGTGGACTCCCCACAGAGTCTTGACGCGGACCTACGGGTTGCAATCCCGCCTGCCGCCTTCCCCTCGTAACCAGCAGACTAGAMTTAGATTTTGAAAGATAGAAAGAGAAGGGTTTGAGACTCTCAGATATAAGAGGGGTGCTCTCAAACTCGCGCGAGAGGGTCTGGGTACCTTCAGCGCCTAAGGGCCCCGCAATGGTAGCCAAAGTGGCAGCTTGGTCAAACMGGAGCAAACCTGTAGAACTYAACCCTCCTGTCGAACCCTTAATTCGCAGWARTAACCCCMTTTCTCAAACCCAGYCGCACTACATAGCGCCCTRCAGCAGTTSRCAATAGSMAGCARCARCACCSAGTTGTATACAACAATCCACAACGGACGCARTAGCKGTTTGCGTGCAGTACGYAGTTGYGGTCCGTGCACCGCTAACCGCTGYCCATCATTTRTAGCGTGCTRGGATATKCTAATACGCAGGGCAATGAGTGGTGATRGCGYGGTAGCAARCTCATCACACCAACGAACTCCTCCWCCAGCGGCTGCAACGGTGCCTCACCAACTGACTATCTCATCTGCACCATGTAGCTGGCCTGYTGTTGCTTTGTCCAGRAGTAAGCRGCRTTGCCAWCTGTTGAGTGMGCCTGTAGCCCACAGCTTGCCCTTTTCCCAAGTAMTCCGAACCTCAAGGTGGGCAGCACACCAGCCAGTATGCCACCTCACAACTTCGGYCGATGAAGAGCGCGTCACCTTGCCAACAAAYAGGCAAGCAGGCCCATGACTTGCCCTCCCCCGGGCGCTCCYTCAGCGAGTCAGCCAAACTGTAGATATGTAGCACTCCTTGYTGCTCCACTAAACTRGGAAGGACAGTGCCGCAGCCCGCAGGTAAGCCCTCAGTCCCTTAGCTCGTCCGCCCCRTTACTTTTGTTTCTGAGGAGATWGSCAGTGCCCTTGTYAACAGGTAAGCCTCCAGACCAACTGCTCGCTCCTCACCTCGCTGCTCACTCCCCCGCTACTCCTCGGTTTGTCAGACATGTGCTGAATTCGGACGAATCTACCGTTGGAGCATGGAAACGTACATTGCTACTACGGCCAGCTACGAGGTAAGTCACCCCGCCCTTTGGAGCACAACAACACATGAGTCACTCACACCACAGCCGAACCCCCAGACCGTCGGCTTCCACCACCTACTGAGCCGGGGAGCTACCCCGACATCCGCCCATCCTCGTTTGCAGGCCGCACAGACACCCCGGACCGAGCGACCTCCACCTCCATGTACCTGACCCGTAATGGTGGTCAGCTTCGCTGGCGTGACTGTGCACTTCGTCACGGAACCCCTTCAAGTACGAGTGCCGCTGGTGTGGTGAGTCCTCTTCCCTCTCTCTCTCTCTGTCCATTCCAACCCGCTGGCCTGCTCACTCCCACCACCCTTAGTCTTTTCCGGATGCAACTGGCGTCAACCACGTCCAGGTTCACTCAGTTTTCTTTTCAGCCTTTCCCCGCCATACACAGCGCAAGCATTCTCTTACTAACCTCTCTTCTTACTAACCTTTCTCCAAATCCGACTTCGCCAATCGGTTCTTTACGCCAAAAAAAACTCCCCGTAGTCTTTTGTCTCGCTCAAATCCATCGAGATTTGAGCGAGATATAGACTTTCTATTCTCGTCGAGTTTTCCTCCTCGACACTCCCGGCGCACTCACTTTTCTACTAACCTCCCATCCTACTAACTCCCACCTAAAACTGACCCCATATCCCAATTCGCAACTACCTAAAACCCCTATGTCGTGCCTTTCCTCGCTTGATTCCGCTAGGAATCGAGCGAGATACGCTCTCCCTTGTTCCCTTTCCAACACCCTGCCATAGCCACCGGCGCACGGACCTTCCTTCTTTACTCTTATTCTACTAATCTAACGTAAGAATTGACTCCGCCACTACACTCGCCATGGCCGAAAACCCCCGAGGCGACCCTTCCCCCTCCTGATTCCTTCTAGGATCGCGCGAGCTTCGCGATCTTCTGCCCGCCATTTCCTATCTCTCTCATCGCTCCGCTATTCGACCTCCGAATGCACCCCGACGCTCCCCCCGTCCGGGTTCGTTCTACACATCTTTGCCACTCCGCCTTTGCTCTTTTGCCTGCCTTAGCCCCCACCCGGCAGTCATCCCGCAGTGGTCCGCCCCGCTTCTACACACTGCCGCCGTTGTCGTCTCTGCCTCGTTGGTTGCAACGCAGCGCTACCTGGCCAACCCGAAGGAGGACTTCGGAAGATCCGGCTACTAGCCGGTTCGATTAGTTTTTCGGCCCTATACCCAAGTCCGACGTTCAACAGCTCCAGCTATCCTGCGGGAAACTTCGGAGGGAACCAACTACTAGACGGTTCAATTAGTCTTTCGCCCCTATAGTCCACCAGACGGTGTGCCTCATGTCTGCGCCACTGCTCCGCCGCTTGGCCCGCTGCTGCGCCGCGCTGCATTAGCGCCCGTCGGACTGAGGTCCGACGTTACCACCTCCCTTTTTCCTTCACCCCATCCGGGTTCATTCTGTTCTCCTGTTCGCTACCTGGCCCGTGGGCTGCTGCATAACACAGCACCACCGACTTCGCCGTCCAGGCTCTCCCTGCCAAGCTCTCTCTTCGCCCCGGCTGCCGGTTTCTTCAGCCTATGGTCCGCGGGCGGCCTGCCACAACCCTTTCTTACCCCGCCCGCTCCTACGGTGTCCACCACCACCTCGGGGCCCCAACGGGTAAACTCCCGTTCAGTCAGTTGGCCGTGGACCCGCGGCCCGCTGTAAGGCCTATACGTGGGCCTTAGTGAGTCGGGCCCCGTACGACCTTCGGCGGTAATTCCAATGAGAACTTTGAAGACCGAAGTGGGAGAAAAAGCCCGCGGGCGAACCGCGTGGGGACCGACGGTGCTCCTCAGCCCACACACCAAAATAAAATAGGATACAGGAATGCCGCTGGCACCCCAAGCGCGCAAGAACCCGCAGGCCAGCCTTAAAAGGCGCGCACTCAAGGTCCTCGGCCGCCGTGACGACCATTAGATCCGGCGTCCCATCCAAACCAATGCCCTGCCGGGGTAGGAAAAATACGACAGTAGAATAAAACTATTTTAGAAAACGCCATCACCAATCGGACGTCGCCACTAACAAAACCGAGGAGGATAGCCCCACGGCCCTCAACCCTATCGGCCTTCTCCCCGACGCTCCGCTATCGCGGCGTCGACGTTAGCCGGCCTCGATCCTAGAACCTTCATAGCAGTAGTCCGATGTCGTAACCTATAAGGCTAAGCCCAAGCCTGAGACCAATATCCGCGGAGCGCCATATAAGCAGTGTGGCGCAACGCTATGGGCCGACAAACGGCTGCACGGTTCCTAGTGTCCGCGCCGGTTTGCTTATACCATGCCATAATTGCCCCGCGCGCCATCCTACGACACCCCGCTCACCGCACGAAGCCGCGCCGTCGTTGCCAACGCCGTTCTCGGGGCCGCTCTCCGCACGCGCGCTCGACTCGGTCAAGTGTACCAATCAAAAGGAAACATCCTTAATTCCTACTTCATCAAAAATAAATAAAATAATAAATAATAAAATAATATCACCAAGCAAAACGACTGAGGTCCGGGCTGGCTTTACGATCAAAAATAGAAAAGAATCACGCGCGCCTTAAGCCTGCGCGCCCACTCACTCGCTATTGCGGTCAACCACCTAGTCAAAGCAATTACTGACGCAGCCGCACTTAGCGCGGTATACTTAAACTTTAGACCAAAACTATTTTCTGTCACTTGCAAAAATCAGGGCGGATACCCTTGGAAGGGTATTCGCACCGACAGCTTACCGGACCATATTAAGTGACGTCCCTGTTGCTTCGCCAAATCAGAAAGCTATAAATTCATCCACACTACAAATGTTGATGAAAAATGAGCCAATCCGATTAGCCGACAAACACAGGATAGAGGCCTCCATCAAAACATGCCTCCACAGCTATATGCTGCCAGGTTTCTAACCTAGGCCTCTCACTGCCCAGAAAATTAGGACACTGACAACATAAGTTCCACAGATCTTCCCAATCATCCTCTCGCCGGTTCTWGACAACCTTCGGCTTCTMGTTSGGTGTCCCTAGTCCTGGCAAAAACTAGGGACGCGCGCYTTAATCGAGACCTTTTGAAKGCACTCTYGCSTTCCTTCTYWAAATCTTTCGCATCAAATACACATAAGTATATATGTATACTTAATATTCGCTCARCTCTTTCTGCASTCTAGTACAGAAAGGCTAGGTCTCTACCTTGGCCCACMATAGCCTGWCTGATCGGACAAGGACCACGGCCCACCGCATTGTTATTTAACGRCRGTACCTTCGTTGGTTACGCAACGATAGGTTTCCTCCTGATAAACACTCAATCAGGATTTCCCCCAAAAATTATCAACCATCATTATCCCGCGGAGTAATTTCACTTGGGCGGGCACCCCCGTTTAAACTCTTACCCCGCGGTCCCGCAGCCAGGTTGCGCYGGCTAGCAGCCATCCAAYGGGGTTACGCCCCAGAGGTACTAACTTCTTTTCYGTTAGCTTGRMMTTTCTTCAATATGTCTCAGAATTMGCACTARTGGTTAGACGGGGGCATCGCAAAACAAAATCACTGGCCCACTGCGCGATCACGCAGGGGTYTGAAGGCATTTACCRGCYCTTCCAYAATAGGCATGGCATCCTTCGCACGCTCACAAACAAAATCACCGCTAGGTCCACCAGGCCGTGATCCCTGACTTGATCAGAGCCAGCAACCACCCACTCTGAGACATCTCTCGCCCTGAATTCATTGCGACTTTCTCAAACATTCCAATCAAAAGTGACTCTTTTCGTCAGACTGTATCACCCATCAAACAACTCGTCATGCCATAAATCTGTTTACTCACCTCTGAGGGTGAGTCTTCCAACCATAGACCATTCCCCTTTTCCAAAAATCCAAGGGGCTCTCATCATAAACAAAAACACCCCCTCTTCCAAAAATCACGAGGGGTCTCGCCATAAAACCAAACTCCCCCTCCTCAAAACTCGAGGGGGTCTCATCATAACATACAACATCATAAAACATCCCCTTCCCAGAAAATCCAAGGGACTCTCATCTTATGGGTCCTTATCACAACTTAAACAATCAATGATCAACATGGTAAGTTTCTTGAGTCTTCAGGGCTCATAAAAAATCCTCACAACTTTTCACAAACAGGCTGCACTCCCTCCCCTTATACTCTGCCCTATCAGCTGCCCGTGGGCAGGTCGCACAAGTATACCGAGGAGTAGACAGTTTTGCTTACAATCATATTCACTGTACCTATGACAAAATAAGATGTTTTTCACACGGTGTCCACACAAACTCATCATACATCAGAGTACAACCACACATGTGAGAGTGACAAGTGATCGTCATATATATGAATGGTCCCTGAAATAAAACCTCATCATAATATACAAAAAAAGCCTCACACAAAAAATGTCTCCAAATCATAGCTCACTCAACTCACCACACCAAACCCATATTGACAATAACCCCTAGAATAGATGTCAGATCTGTCTCTCAAAACCTGTGCGTAGGCCACCTTAATATGTACATGCCTCATCTAAATCACCCTGAACCTCAAGACCCCAGCTTTGTAGGAGCACTAGAGTTCAGATCTATACTAATAGCAATCAACAAAAAGGTCCTCTGAGTCTAAGAGGGTATCACACAGACCCTAAGTTGATGCCTCACAAGATACTCGTCCACTTACATAGACAAACCGACACTATCTCCTCAACTCCTCCTGGTTTTGCCTATATAACTGAGCCCTAAGTCCATATGCGGCCTTCTTTACTATCCTACCCTATCTATCATACATCTTACCTCCTACCGCTGAGACCTTCCCTGCTGCCTTACCCTCAAGAAACTCGAGACAATCCAGAGCATGATGCATGTCCCTCTTGCAGTAGAAACATAGTTGATCTACCTTCCTCTTGAACTTCTTCTTCCTGGGCTGAGGAGGTGGCGATGAARGAGATCCTACCAAGGTACTGACAACCTCCTGCTGCTCTGATCGAGGMGMTGYGGTACTAAYGACCTCCTKCTGCTCTGTCCCAGGAACCGGTCCCCTAGACCCAGATCCAGTAGTCCAAGATCTCAGTCTGCTCCTCAAATCCCCTGTCGCYGGGACGTACTCAGGCATGTCCAACCTCTGAGGTCTCCTCTCGAGTGTCTTTCCTGGCACTGCCGTGGGCTACTCCTCAATCTCCTCTGGTCCATACTCAGGTGTGCCCATCCTCTGRAGCCTGCTCTCGATGRCACCCTCCACCTCAATCCCCATCTCTCTCTCAAGCGGCTCCTCTATCCTCTGCTCGGGTGAAAACAAACTCGCCTCCTCCTGCATGGTATGCACTGCCTCAAGGAGTACGCCCATGGATCCTTATGCTGACCCCTGAGCCGGCTCACTGCTAGATGGCGATAGCCCCTCCTCAATCGCCAAAGGTACGACAGGGCCTGCCGCTGACACTGGCAGCGTCGCGAGCCCAGTAGGGGCTCTAAACTCGAACGCCTCTCTCTCTGCCTGTCTCTGGGCTCTCGCCTCCTCTGGCTCCAGGATAACTCTTCCCATAGGTGGCTCCGGGCGAGGCTCTGCTGCAGATGGTTGTCCTTGTAACCCATGTCCTGGCTGCCTCTACTCTCCCTGCCTGCTGCTCTCTGGCTTGTCCACCTTTCCCTGGGTTTGCTGCCTCAGGCTCTCAATGATAGCTGCCTAGCTGGCCACCAATGCCATGAGTTCCTGGATTTCCACCTCCATAGCCTCCAGGCGTACTCCATGGCTTGCTTCCTTCATCTTTTTCCCTGCCAGATCGCTCTCCAATAACAAGTGTCGGTCAAAAGTGGTCTTGGCCAGGAACTTGATTTTACGATCTAACCTCTCTTCCGCCTTCTTGGCCACCCCAAACCCAGCTCTGACTGGCGATGGAAGCTCCTCTCCTCTCTGCTCCCAGAAGTCCCTCCACATCTCAGGGATCTGCGGGGCCCTAGCTGGCGCGCTGGGTGGCTGACCTGGGAGTGCCCCTGCTGCCTCTGATCTCTGCCTCTCCTGCTGCTGCTCCGGAAGCTCCCCCGCTGCCTCCAACCTCTGCCTCTCTTGCCATATCTCGTCTATCCTCCTGGTCCTTCTCGCCCTCTTCTCCTCTGCTGTCTCTCCAGCTGGCGCTCTTTCCCTCGTGCGGAGGTCGACCCTCTTTGGGATCTCTGCTTCCATCTTCTTCTCGGGCTGGTACGGCTTCTGGCGAGGCTCTGCAGGTGCTGGCTCCTCCAGGTCTGGGTGCTCCAGGGCATGAGCTGCTAGGTGTCTGTGAATCAGGATCAAGGCTTCTCTCCTTACAGCTGCCCTCTCTCTCCTCCTTTCTGTCCTATCTTCTGGCGAAGGAGCCTTTCCTGATGAAGGTAATGGGACCTCCTCTCTCTGCAACCTCTCCTCTGCGTGCCGGGTGCTCCCTGGTGCATCCCCGAGTCTCAAACCCACTGCTGGCGTCTGTGGGGGCATGTCCTTTCCAACCTCTATCGCTTCCTTCCCTGCACGTCTCCCCACATCGCCCAGCCCTCTCTCGCGCTGAGTATCCTGGACCTCCTCCCGTGGCACCTCCTCTACCTGCTCTCCATGCTCCTCACCCTGAGGCGACGCTCTCCACTGAGAGATATCCAGATGCGTCTCCAACTCCCTCAAAGGCCCCTCAGACACTAGCGGCTCCTTCTGTGTGTGTGCTGGCGACCTCCTCAATCCACCCTCAGTAAAACGATGGAACTCCACTGGTCCCAACCTACGCTCAGGGTATGCCCCTTGCTCCTCAACCTCTGGCTCCTGCTCCGGCTCCTCTTCTCTCCTGGCTAGGGCCTTTTGTCCTCCTCGAGACGGTCTCGCCTCCCTAGGCTCAGGGTCCCTCTGCCTCTGACTCCCATGACGCCTCTCAACTCTGGGCTGAGGGGGCTCTGGCCGTCAAAAGGCCTCGCTCAGATGTGCCCTGCAGCTCTCCCAGTCCCGGGCCATGCTTCCGATTTGGCTAGCCAGTGGCCTTTCCGCCTTCCTGGTCCAGAGTGGTAGCGTCTGCATCCAATCATCTCTCGGTATACCCTTCCCCTGCATGAACCACTCAAACGCGGGGATGAAATCCGACGCATTTCCAATCTCCAGGCGAATCAGCCTGCCATCTGGTCCCACAGGCGAGGGTCGCAACTCCTCCATCCTCAACTCCACCTCCTGCCTCGTCGTCGCCTCCCTACGAATCCTGGCAATGGGCTCCTCGAATCTGCCAGCTCCCCTCAATCTCTCTATCGCCTGAGCCACGGTCCAGGAATAGCTCGATGTCCCCATCATTGTAGACCGGAGTACTCTCTCGATGGTGAGGCCCATGCAGCTCATATCCTCCTGATGCGCCCAACGGCCTCTGAGGCGGCCGTGTCCCCTTCCCTCCTCTTGGCATGGCTGTCTTCGTAAAGTCAGACCTGCACAACAGGCGAAGGAGACAACAAGCACACATTGGGGTAAGCAAGCAAGTGATAATCAAAGCAAGCTTAGACCAGACCACACTCATGCAGCATGCATCCTACCTAACCTACACACCCTATTACTTTTATTTTAAAGGCAGTCAAGTCATCTCTCTCTTACCTCTTCTTTCGCCACAAACTTCTTCAGTCGCGTTCCAGATACCCAATCCTTCCATTCAGTCACATTAAGCTCCTCAATCTGATACGCTCCGAAGTCTCGGACCCGTACAATCCGGTAGGGACCTAACCACCTCTTATCGAGCTTCCTGGACCATTGCTTCTCCAGTGATGAATCGTAGAGAAGCACGACATCCCCAACTGCCAAGGATACTTTCCTCACCCGCGCAGATTGATCCCATCGAGCTTTATCATCCATACGGCTTCTCGCCACCTGGTCAGACGCTTCCTGGATCCTTTCTTCTATCGCCCCTATCTGCCGCGCCCGAATATCGAGCAACTCTTCAAATGACAGGTTGACTTCCAGATCCTGGCGCCTCCATGTCTTAAGAAAGTTCTCRATAGGGAAGGTGGCGTGCCTTCCATACSATAGTGTCRYCGGTGCGTACTTGGTGGATCTTTTTACTGTAATGTTCTCGACAACGAACGYCGCTCTTAGGTATCTTCGCCATTGATTAGGCCTACCTTCGGTCCACTTARCCAGGAGACTCGTAATGGTACTATGTCCTCTCTCTACGGGAGCATTCGCCTGGGGGTGCGCGGCCGTGGTGTAGTTGGCTGCCACACCATACCTTGATAACAATTCTTGCACCTCCTGGCAGGTAAACTCTGATCCCCTGTCCATTACGAATTCCTTGACGAAAGGATAGCGCAGGTAATACTCCTCGATGCAGCTCACCAGGACCGACCCGGTCTCTGTGCGAATAGCACGCCCGTCTACGAACCCAGACAGGTTATCGCGCGCATCGAAGATGTAGTTATAGCCCTGATCCCCAAGCGGCATAAAAAGTAGATCGAGATGCACTACGACCCCCACCCTCTCGCTCTACCCTTGGATGCAGCGACTCTCCTTGCCTTAAACGGGATCTTTCCTTGCAAGGTACGCAAGATCGGCAGAACTTCCCAACTATATCCATCATCTCATCCCTGTAGTATAGCTCACTTATCTTGGCATACGGGGCTTGTACCCCTCGATGCCCTCCAGCAATGCCATCGTGGAGCGCTGCTACGACGTCGATCTGACGATTCCTACCGCAGACGACTCTCCTGGGATTCCCCACTTCTCTTCTCACGAAAAGGTGGCCGTCTCACACTAAGTAGCGCTGCAGCATCCTCTGAGTCCTATCGCTCGCATCCCTTAGCCGCATTTCGCAGGACAAAAGAAGTCCTAGCTCTAGGTAGATCCCGTCGTACTCCTCTGCACGAAAACCCTCCTTAATCTCTCCCTCCTCGAACTCGTCGTCCTGGCTCTCGGACACTTCGTCCACATTTCCTGTCGGGTTCAACGAGCCTGACTGGTCAAGGCCTTCTTGTAATAACGTGTTGACGAGGAGATACATTCCCCATATCAGGTCCTCATGCCGTTCTACCTGGCCAGGTCCTTCCTCAATCGTTCTCATATCCTCCACCAAACTATGCGAGCTGGCAAGCGCTAATTCCATCATCTACTGAACATCCTTACCACCCCAGGGATCCTTTTCTTCAAAGGGTTTGAGGACTAGCTCAGCCCTCCGTTCGTATCCATTTGGTGTTTGCAGATAGGATAGCCTACACAGCTGGGCACTCGCGGCGACCACTTATTTATATGGAGACGAACGTCTTCTTCCTGATCTACAAATCCATCAACTTGGGGTGTACTCTCCACCGCCTCCCCTTCCTGTTTATCCCAGTTGATCCAACTCAACCCGCCCGCCCGGTTTTTACTGCCAGGAATCCGTTCCAGTTCAAAATTGAACATCCAGATGTACGTCAACCATCTGGCAACCGTCGGATCCGATGGAACGTAATTCCTTAGAGAGTAGGCCAGGGCGGTCGGATCCACCCTCAAAATAAACCTCCTGCCGAAGATGTAGTTCCGGAAGATTCGCAGACAGTGGAGGACGACAAGGGTCTCCCTCTTGAACTGAGAGTAGTTCCTCTCGGTCGTACAAACAGTCTGATTCTCAAATCTGAAGGGTCTTTCCTTTCCCTCCATGTCTGCCTGGATTAGAACTCCTCCTAAGGCAGTTGGCCCCGCATCTGTTTCGACAATGAAGGGTCGTGTTTATGTAGCATCATAATCAGGTGCTCCTGACACCAACCCTCCTTCTCGAAATTCCTCCTTCATTCTGGCTACCACCTCTTCTTGCTCTTTACCCCAAACCCATTCCTGATCCTGACGGACTAACTTCCTCAGATGTTCAGTCTTAGCAGCAAAGTTCTTGACGAAGGTCCTCCAAAATCCACACGTACCAAGGAAGCTCCTGACATCAGTTATTGAGTGGAACGGAACTGGCCACTCAGTAATCTTGTCCGTCTTCTTCACATCCGGCCTTCGGCCCTTCTCGCTGCAGATGAACCCCAAAATAAACGCTTCCCTCATACAGTGTCTGGATTTGGCCCCGCTTGCCGTGAGGTTATGCTCCTCGAGCAGGCTTAAGACTTTTTCAAGGTCCTGGATGTGCTCCCAAACAAAGCGCCTTACCCCTGGCGAGACTTCGTCGCTCTCCTTTACTGTCGGCCCCTTCATCGCAAAATCGTCGATGTATGGCTGTATAATATGGGGGTTGACTGACTGCATAACCCGAATCATGGCCCGTTGGACCATAGCTACCGCGTTGGTCCAACCTTGAGGGGCCACGTTCATGTGGATTAATCCTCGTGGCGGTTGCATAGCCGTCACAGGCCTATCCGGCGGGTAGACGGGAAACTGATCGTATCCTGAGTAAAGGTCTACAAGTGAAATTATAGGCCTTCCAGCACAGGACTCCGACAAAGCATCCGCATTTGGCAGTCTTCCAGCATCTCGCACGGTCACCGCATTTAACCTCTGCAGATCTTGCACCCATCGCAGCGTCCCGTTAGGCTTAATGAAGCAAAACCACAGGGACGCATACGGTCCACTGGAATAGTCGGCGACGTGCGTATGTATTTTGTCGTCGAGGTAATCCACCACCTTCCTTTCCTCGTCAGGATTGGGGTATCGCGCCCTTCTCATGTTCCAAGGCTTGTGTGGCACGGTGTGGATGCGGATCATAGGTATCTTGTCCACATCCAGCATGCCACGCTCCTCGTCGTTAAGCGCATAGGCGCGATGCCTCCTCTTCATTCATTTCACCACCAATGTTCGCTCTTGAGGCAGTAGGAAGTCGGACTCCCCTATGATCAACTCCTCCTCGTTCCCTTCGTTGATACGACATGGCCCTGGTAAAGCACTTTCCCTAATTCGTCGTATCAACCCTCGTCCCCTTTCGTAATATGCTTCCTCGTCTTCTGTAACGAGGACGGGAACCGGGCGGCACTTCTTGTCTACCGTCTTGTACCGCCTTTGGGAACCCTGCTTGAGCCGTCGCTAGGATTTCCTTCAGAGTCATGAGGTTATTATGCCCTTCCAGCAGCCTGTCAATTACTTTCTCTACGTCAAATCCCTCTTCCAACCGAACCACGTATTTCTTCTTTTTGGGTGGTCCGTCACGTATGACTGGCTCGGCCTCTCCCCTGGTTCCCTTTTTTCTCGCCCGCTGCCCCGTTCTCTGATCCTCTCCTATGCGCAGCCTCTCGTCCTCTTCCTATTCATCATCGTCGTCCTCTACTTCCACAGCTTCTTTCCTTCTCCCTGGTTCGGTTTCCCTCCTTGGAGGCTCTTGGCTGGCACTAGCCTTGGCTTGATTCCTCGTTCGCGCTGCCTGTGCCAGCCGGCCCTGCGGAGTGAGGGGTCTCCCCATCATTCCCGATTGTGGGCACGACCCCACCACATTTACTCCGGGTCGCCCAGGCGCTGACTCCGGGCCGGAGTCATAGAGGAACACTTTGGGGATGTTAGACCTCCATCCCTTCACTTCCTCACAGAGACCCACCAACTTTTGTTGGTACCTCCCCATCTTATCCAACAGGTCCTCCATTTTCCCAAATAAGACGGACGGAGGCTCCATTCTTTCCTCCTCATCCTCATCATCTGACTCGATGATTATGGGCTCTTTCGTCTTACTTTCTCCTCGTTGCCCTTGAGCTACTTCCTCATCACTCCCCTCTTCCTCTAGCCCAATCGGTGGTTCCTCCTTTTCCTGCCATAGCTTGAACATGGCAGGGGGTGGCGGCCCAACTATGCTCTTCGGTGGGCTTCAACCCTCACTCCTCCAAGCCTTCTGTCAATTGCCTCCCCAAACTAATCGTAGATATTCCCATCCATAGTGGAGGAAATCAGTCCGCTTTTCTCGTCTTCCCGTCTTATATTACAGAACCTTATAGTGTGGCCTTGTTGGTCACAATGTTGACAGATGACCGTCCTCCAGTCAAAACGGGGTCTTCCATACCCATGACTTCCCTGATCCCCCTGGCCTTGATACCCCTGGCCTTGGTATCCCTGGCCTTGGTACCCCTGGCCTTGGTATCCCTGGCCTTGGTACCCCTGGCCTTGACTCCCTTGGCCTTGGCACCCCTGGCCTTGACTCCCTTGGCCTTGGTACCCCTGGCCTTGACCATTCCATTGCCTTCCTTTTCCGCTGCCATTCTTGCCTCGCCCCCTTCCTCCACCCCTCCTTCCGTTGCCTTGATTGCTCTGCCCCTGGTTCCCACCTCCTGCAACACTGCCCTGTGAACTGGGAGCAGGAGACGGTGGTGGGGCCACCGGCTGGGCCTGGGCCCCGGGGTAGATGGGTGGTGGCATACTCGTTTGCGGTCCGGCTACTAGCGGCGGGCTTCCCCATGGCACAATTGCATTAATCACCGGCCAGGGCCACTGTCCGTAGGAGGGCGCCCCACCTTGCGAGGGGCCCGTACTAGATGATGGAGCCGCCATATTTAAAGGGGCCGCTGCCTGGGCCTGAGGCGCCTGCGCTTTTCCTGATCCGTGTCGACCCTGCGCCAAATTACGCACTTTGCGCTGGACCTTCGTTAGGTGCTGCGGCATCGGCTCTTCCTCTTCCCAGAGCTCTTCCTGAACAGCCTCCTCTATCACCGGCTCCTTTCCTTTCACTTTGACAGTCGTCACCACCCTCCTTTGCACCACCAGCTCTGTCGCATACCCTAGCTGTGCCAACACGTCTGTAACAATCCTTGTTACCCCCGGGGTCCCAGAAGCAGTCGCATCTCTTTCCTTTCTCTTCTGCCTTTGCAGGCGTACCTGACGTTGYTCCACCTGGTCCAAACACCCAACTTCCACCCCTCTATCAATGGTGGTCCAGGTAAGCTTAGTGCTACCTCCTCCATGCCTCGTCAACTCGACGACCTCCGATGTCGTGAGTAGCCCCAGGAAGATGGCGCATTGTGCTTCCTCCGAAATCCTATGGACCTTCCGCGCTCTCTTCTTAAATTCTTGAACAAAGGCCCCTATTGTCGTAAAATTCTCTTTGTTCATCGCCTCAAGGTCTGCGGTAGTCAATAGCCCGTCTCCCAAATGGTACTTCCTCTGCATCCCCTCCTTGAACCTCTCCCAGCTACCTTAGTCCGCATGTATGACTTTCTTCACCTCCTGATGGTAGCTGTGGAGGACATACTGAAGGATGCGTTGAAACTTTACAACATCCGACCGCCCAACCAAAGCTTGTTCCACCCTCTCTCTCCATTCTGAGACTCTCTCCCCACAGAAATGGAAAGTATCGACCTTTGGGATGTCGCTCGGATTCCTTTCATGTCTGTCGATGGCCGCGATGAGGTCATCGAGTGTTAGGCCCTTCTTGGGAGCAACTAATGCGCCGCCAGTCTCAGGCATCTTGACAGCCTCTTCTTTTCAAATTCCCTGGCAAAAGAAAACAGGCACATCCCCTTATTCAACTAATACGCCTTTATCAAACCGGACGCGAATCGGCATTTTGGGGGGGCTGAGGTGCCAAGCGCGACCCGTCATCTGTCGACTAGGACGCTTCCCACACACCACACGCACTCCACTTTACAAATACACATACACACAAAACAACACATATACGAAACGACACAACACAAACAATGCGACAACGCTCCTAGCCCCTCGGTAGCCAACCCATAACTTTCCAACGCGGAAATCGAATAGGCGTCGCGCGCGAGGCTCAGTATAAAACCGCGCGGACGCAGGGCTATCGCATATCGACTCGCAATGCAATTGTACGCAAGCAATCACAATGAAGGCGTACTATGCGGTACCCATTCTCACGTGGTCTCCGTTAATCGCGAGGGCCGCGTTCGACACTCAAGTGTCGGCTGACACGCGCCTTGAGGGTTAATCTCTCGACGCTGGACAACAGTCATGCGCGGTTGAAGACCACACCCTTTTCTGCACCCTGTGCAGAGGGGTTGAGTAGACAGCCTTAACCTGAAGTGGCGGTCAAACATCAAGGGGTTTGACTTTGACGGCTGCCAAGGACTATAACGTCGAACTATAAAAACTCCAAAGAGCAAAAGATAAGGAATGGGCCGAAGGTTCCCTGCCTAGTAGACAAAATCATAGCCCTGGGGTAGAACACCGAAATAATCTCTAAGTCTGGAAAGTCAAATTCTGTCTAACTCTCTGAATTAGTATAAATTTGGGCAGCACTCCCTTTAGAAAATGAGACTTTCCAGATTTATACTAAGCCAGATATAAAGCAGAAAATAATCTCCAACTCCTGGAAAGTCAAATTTTGTCTAACTCTCTGAATTAGTAGAAATTTGGGCAGCACTGCCTTTAGAAAAAGAGACTTTCCAGATTTATACTAAGCCAGATATGAAATCGAACAACAGCTCGAGCTCAACTTTAGACTGAATTTAACTAACTCCTTTAATTTTGTAGAAAATTTCGGCAGCACTCCCTCTAGAAAAGTGTTA
>BFEA01001147.1:25233-47116 GCA_003427395.1 Chara braunii
TATGTCGTGCCTTTCCTCGCTTGATTCCGCAAGGAATTGAGCGAGATACGCTCTTCCTTGTTCCCTTTCCAACACCCTGCCATAGCCACCGGCGCGCGGACCTTCCTTCTTTACTCTTATTCTACTAATCTAACGTAAGAATTGACCCCGCCACTACACTCGCCATGGCCGAAAACCTTCGAGGCGACCCTTCCCCCTCCTGATTCCTTCTAGGATCGCACGAGCTTCGCGATCTTCTGCCCGCCATCTCCTATCTCCCTCATCGCTCCGCTATTCGACCTCCGAATGCACCCCGACGCTCCCCCCGTCTGGGTTCGTTCTACACATCTTTGCCACTCCGCCTTTGCTCTTTTGCCTGCCTTAACCCCCACCCGGCAGTCACCCCGCAGTGGTCCGCCCCGCTTCTACACACTGCCGCCGCTGTCGTCTCTGCCTCGTTGGCTGCAACGCAACGCTACCTGGCCAACTCGAAGGAGGACTTCGGGAAGATCCGGCTACTAGCCGGTTCGATTAGTCTTTCGCCCCTATACCCAAGTCCGACGTTCAATAGCTTCAGCTATCCTGCGGGAAACTTCGGAGGGAACCAACTACTAGACGRTTCGATTAGTCTTTCGCCCCTATAGTCCACCAGACGGTGTGCCTYTCGTCTGCGCCACTGCTTCGCCGCTCGGCCCGCTGSTGCGCCACGCTGCATTAKCRCCCGTCGGACTGAGGTCMGACGTTACCACCTCCCCTTTTYCTTCACCCCGTCCGGGTTCATTCTGTTCTCCTGTTCRCTACCTGGCCCRCRGSCTGCTGCATAACACAGCACCACCGACTCCRCCGTCCAGGCTCTCCCTGCCAAGCTCTCTCTTCGCCCCGGCTGCCGGTTTCTTCAGCCTATGGTCCGCGGGTGGCYTGCCACARCCCTTTCTTACCCCGCTCCGCTCCTACRGTGTCCACCACCACCTCGGACSCCCRACGGGMAAACTCCCGTTCAGTCAGTTGGTCGTGGACCCGCGGCCSGCTGTAAGGCCTATACGTGGGCCTTAGTGAGGCGGGCCCCGTACGACCTTCGGCGGTAATTCCAATGAGAACTTTAAAGACCGAAGTGGGAGAAAAAGCCCGCGGGCGAACCGCGTGGGGACCAATGGTGCTCCTCAGCCCACGCACCAAAATAAAATAGGATACAGGAATGYCGCCGGCACCCCAAGCGCGCGAGAGCCCGCAGGCCAGCCTTAAAAGGCSCSCACTCAAGGTCCTCGGCCGCTGTGACGACCATTAGATCCGGCGTCCCGTCCAAACCAATGCCTYGCAGGGGTAGGAAAAATACGACAGTAGAATAAAACTATTTTAGAAAACGCCAYCACCAATCGGACGTCRCCACTAACAAAACCGAGGAGGATAGCCCCACGGCCCTCAACCCCATCGGCCTTCTCCCCGACGCTCCGCTATCGCGGCGTCGACGTTAGCCGGCCTCGATCCCCGAACCTTCGTAGCAGTAGTCCGATGTCGTAACCTATAGGGCTAAGCCCAAGCCTGAGACCAATATCCGTGGAGCGCCATATAAGTAGTGCGGCGCGACGCTATGGGCCGACAAACGGCTGCATGGTTTCTAGTGTCCGCGCCAGTTTGCTTATACCATGCCATAATTGCCCCGCGCGCCATCCTACGACACCCCGCTTACCGCACGAAGCCGCGCCGTCGTTGCCAACGTCGTTGTCGGGGCCACTCTCCGCACACACGCTCGACTCTGTCAAGTGTACCAATCAAAAGGAAACATCCTTAATTCCTGCTTAATCAAAAATAAATAAAATAATAAATAATAAAATAATATCACCAAGCAAAACGACTGAGGTCCGGGCCGGCTTTACGATCAACAACAGAAAAGAATCAAGCGCGCCTTAAACCTGCGCGCCCACGCACTCGCTATTGCGGTCAACCACCCAGTCAAAGCAATTACTGACGCAGCCGCGCTTAGCGCGGTATACTTAAACTGTAGACCAAAACTATTTTTTGTCACTTGCAAAAACCAGGGCAGATACCCTTGTAAGGGTATTCGCACCGACAGCATACCCCATAGATAGAAATCATATATAACTTAGGAAAAAACTTACTCGACTTCATATTGTCTTAGCCAAAATCAGTCTTAAAACTCGAGTCACATGTCTCTCCTATCGTTAATTACTAAAGTACACCCGTCGAGTCAGAAAAGTATATAAATAAAATCTCATAACACCTTTTATATCTGAGTACATACTGTATAACACCTCATCTATCCTATTTACTGAAGTTCATCATTGCATCTAAGCGGGAAAAATATGTCGCAGACCTTACCTCACACTCAACTACTAGAGTATAAGATCTATTATGAAGAAAGGAAAATGTGAGAGTCCTATTATAGAACTTAGAAGAAAAAATCAAAGAGTCGCTCATCCACAAGTTAGGCGCAAATATTTCCTAATTCCCCCTTGTTAAGCCCTAACTATTTAAATAGCTAGGGTCTGAACCTTTCTGGGCACATTTACCTRTGTCCCTCTTCATGYCGATAAGTCTCTTGTTCCTATCTGTTCTAGCTAAATCCTCGACCTYATCCCATTTGTACCAAGGACAATTTTATCTCAATTGTATCTCTTCAAGTGTCTACACAACGTTTTTCCTTCCTCCTTGGTCATGCGAARMTGTCTCTGTTGAACTTTCAATCCTCTCAAAATAATGAGCTATCGCCGCTATATAAGACTTTTTCTTACTCTGTCTGTGCAGACTTYGAAGAATCTGTCCAACCACTTTTGAAGTCAGTGCCTCAATGACTTCAGAGGCACCTTGTGGTAATAGGCTTAGTGTTTGTTCATTCACTCTTACCTTCTCTCTACCATCTTTTGACATTTCCCTTGCTGAATTCTCACTTTTTTCTTGTCCTTACACAAGAAGCGCTTCAACAATACGTATAAGTTTCAAATTTCTGCTTCTTCTCCCATTCAATTATATTGTTGGACTCCACCTTCTCTTTCACCGATATCAGAAAACTTTGTTTAAATTMTTGYCACTCCTTCATTCTATTCCACTGCCTCCCCTACTTGTYATATATCATGCTTCTGTGGACAAAATTTTTCTCACTCAACTTGCTTCCCTCTCTGCATACCTTCCTCATTACATCCTCCAATAGTCTTTTCCAGTTATCTCCTCTATAGGAGAATACTTCTATTTTTGATAGTCGTGACTTCTTGAGGACGTTACCATTCAAAGACCTTACAACCCCCTGTCACTGATACAGGTTGTCGCCTTTGTCCACCATTCGCGCTTTCGTCGTAAGGCTTCCGGTCTCGTCCTTCGAGGTATGTTTGGGTTAATGAGGTTCCCAAATCTGTCATAAACACCTGCTTCGATATCAGTGCTAATCATACCATTTGCTTCATCGATCTTTCTGATGTGACAAAACCTCATTGTATGTCCTTCTCGGGTACAATGCCAGCAGACAACTTTTCTCAAATCCACTATTCTTCTCCAAGATCCTTGACAACTTTCTTGACTACCATTTCCTCGACCTTCTTCTCAATCTTGACCTTGCCCACGACCAGACCATTTCAGCTCGGTTTCTTGCTCTTCGGTGGGGTTTGGTCAATTTAGGAGGTTCATGTCTTTCTTCCATATCGATCACTCCATTATCTTCTTTCCTTTCTTGGTCGTCACACCACATTTTCTCAGCCTTTGCAGACCGGAGAGAGCCTCGATTATCATCATTTGTTTTCTCTCCTCTTCCACCAGCTAGTTCGTCTAACAGTCCCTCYGGGACTTTTCGCTTGYCTTTCCTGTCTCCCTCTAGTTGCATCATTCTCTCTTCCAACTCTCTCACCTGTTTCTGTATACTGCCTATTTCTTCTTGCGTTGACGTATCACCGACTACTTGCTCAGGGCTTTCATAATGATGATTCACAACTTCGGTTTCGGGAAACCTCAAGCTCAACAAACCCTCGAGATAACTCCAAGTCCGTGATCTCAACATGAAATCATATACTTCCTCGCTCAACTCCTCACACATGAACAAAGGCAGTATAGTCAATATTGCTCTCTCATCCCATTTCTTCTCAAGGCCAAAGTTGTGGTAATCGCGCAAAAAGTTAGGCAGGTCTTTCCCTTGAAACAACAGAGCTTTAAGGTCTTGGGGCATTGACTCGTTTACAGACTCGCGCCTTAGTGCTTTAGCGAGAGACGAATTCCTCCAAAGTAGGATCTTAGCCAAACCGYCATCCTTAGCCATTRTCACCGTCGCTGATCTGTACAAGTACAGCAAGCGATAAAGCGTCAGGTTGTAAGTCGAAGATTGTTCTTAATAAGCATTCTCCTTTCCTATCTTAACAAATCTAAAGGCAACATAATACTGTCAATATACGAACGCATAATCCTTTAAACAACCACTTGGTAGAGCAGTTAAAAGGCATCGTAAACATATATGAATCATGTAAGCAGATGCRAAAAAAAACACCTAACTTAAGACTATAAGTTGCGCGCATGACTTGATGAAAGTAATAACATTCACTGTCCGCCTACCTTCATCCGAAGCTCRTCAAAGTATTAATTTCTTAGTCTAAGGTCATGAGAATCAGTGTAGGTGTTAGCAATATAAGTTGTATTTTGAAGCTTTCGGTTGAGGAGCAYGGACCCCTTTTCTAGGTACAGACTGTATACTATCTCACTCGTATAGTGCTTGTATCCCCATCCTCGTTCTATCAAAGCAGCCTCCGTTATTTTCTCTCGTCCGTTGAAGTATTCGTTCACAAGGAACTTGGGTAGAACGTCTCGCGACGGGAAGGAGGTGAGCACATCTTATCAACACCCCTGATTTCTATAACAACAAATACTGACTTATCTCCTCTTTGACTTATTCTTTTTGCCCACTTCGCGGCAGCTATCTCAACTAGTCTTACTCGCCCCGCGAGTAGGTTTTCATGTCCTAGTGTCATCTCGATACCAAGAGTAACCCAAAACGATGATGAGTAGCACAAAGTGTCTTTCACAATGACACGGTCTCTATCATCGTTAAAATCAGACTCAATCCAAATAAAGATATCCTCACTCAAAGATTTACCMTGCMAGGAAYCGATATATTCATTCTCTCTGACTACCCTTGGCAATGACGACTCCATCTCGTCCTCTTTTTCAATAGGCAAGACTACATAAGGGTCTTCCTTAGCATACTTCATTCTGACCTTCTTCAGTTACCCCWAGATCTTGTTCACACAGACAAATGTCCGCCAAGGATCTCCCATCACTATACATATTCCCTCCTTTATATACAATTATTCTTGAAAGGTAGTCTCCAAATCAAACCTCACTAACATCGTTCATTTCTAACGTCTAAGATCATCCAGAAAAAAAGCGGTAATATACTTGCGATAATAATGCATTTGTAATATTGAATGTCATGCATTCTCCTAATGACTGTTACTTACAGTACGGATATATTGTCATAGTGATAACAATAATCAATAATTTTAATAGTCAATTAGTATTAGTAAGTGCAAGGACAAGTTTGACTGACATATGCGTGCATAGTGATAATGGAAAACTTATGGTAACTGTTACGACAGACAACAGTCATGATGTGGTCAATAAGTTATCCAATGATAAATGTTTTGAGATACAAAAATAATAAGAATACTGCATTYTACTYCCTTGGCTTTTATAGGAGTATATTGTGTCAAGGGGCAGTGTAATCCCTTAAAAGGGTTAACATCTTAGACCCCTGAGCCCCGCTCAAGGATCAAGCCTCATTCCTTCACCCTCCGATTCCAATATTCGTTCCTTGGAGACCCTTGTCCATTAGTAGACAACCCCACCATACACGTTTAAGGATCCATATCCCATCTCGTGCAGATGGACCCGCTTGACACGAAGATAGTTGGGGCATCACCCCCTTCTTCCTTGCGGCACGTAGTACTTGCCTTCTTCAAAGACCATAGTCTAACAAGGATCAAATATTTTTCTCCTTCTTAATAGTAATGTAGTCACTTCTCCTCAAAGGGTTAGGTGACAACACCCCACTATGGACCAGGAACATAGTTCCGGCGTGGRTCTCACYACTACCCCTGAAAACGAGTTTATAGCTCCTTCAAGCCATCTTTCAGGGAAAGGATAACTTAGGACTGCAACTCCCTCAAGAGCAGATTTTACACATTGACCTCCTCTTCAAATAATCTCTCCTCCCAAGAAGTCGGTCACTCCATTCACCTCCGAACCCGCGTCAAACGTGGATTCTGCGTAGCACTTCTACTCTTTAATAGGCGAGCAACCCAACCATATAGGTTCAAGTGAAATCGATGTAAACGGATATTAATATTTGATTAGCTCATAAGGTTGGATTAAGGCGCACAGTTTTGAACAAATAAACTCAGACGGGTAACTTGGCGAGCAATCATGAATGAAAATGCGTCAGATAGACAGTCTCATATGGATAGTATTAATTATGCTTGACTCAAATAAACTTGGCACAAATGAATAAATTTACATAGATAAGCTCAATGAATGGTCTTAAAATGAAAGAATTTAAGCGCTTAGATTCAGGCAGATGATCTTGGAGTAGATGCGTTCTAACAGATAGCCTCATACCTGAATCTTGTCAGCACGTTAAACATAAACAGAATGATTCAACACCAAACCCCTCACTTCCTTACTGATTGCAATCAGGGCCACGAGCCTTTGACTGCCCCTTATAGACGAAATCGACCTCTAAATTTCTCCCAAGGATGGACTCGGCTTACATTGAGTATTTCCTAAAATTGGATTTTTATTAAGAACCCACAGCAAATGAGGGTCTCTACTGACTCTACCTATATTTAGATTCTCTTGTATCCCTAGGTATGTCTTCCAGTCATTGGCATGTTACTATAATTTTCTTTCTCTTCTCTTGCTATAGCCGATTGATTGGTATTTTTATTTATGAAGAGAAATTTGTGCCTATTAAGGACGAAAACCCATAGGAAATCGCCTCACACCTACCTAGATCGCCTATCCCTAAAGAGGTGCCAACACCTTTCCTTAACTCCCCTTTTTCTTCCCAAACGGATACCCCCTTCACTATGGGTATTGTTACTGACAAGGGAAGAAGTATAGAAATCATCGTGACCTATTTCCCTTCGACGGTGTTTTTGTCTGATGACCTAAACAAGTACTAAATCATTACTTATCCTGGTCAAGCTTCTTGTTGACGGGACGACATCTTTAAATGATCCCTTTGTACAATAGGTATGAAATCAGCCCGCATAATTCTATCTAATATAGGAAGAATAGTGCCAGGGAGATACATAACCGATGATCCGCGGGTGCAGCTTGAGACACTACGGGAGGGTCAAGCACATGCGGCGGCGGCGGAAGAGCAGGTCGAGGCGGCTGAGGATGGACAGTCAACTGCTGAAGCCGACGTGCCATAGAAGAAGAGGGAGAAATATTTTCTATTGGATAAGTACGAGGAGACAGTTCGAACCCCAGGGGCGGAGCGCCGTAATATTGTTTGTACTTATAGGAATAATAGGCAATCCTTCCAAGGGACCGCGTGCGTTCGTGCAAGTCTTCCTGATGTCGACGCAATCTCACCCCTTCCCATTTTTCCTCCTCTTCCTCTTTTTCCTTCCGCTCTTCTCTTTCCTTTGTCAAATCAATCGACCTATCCATAGCCTTCCCTTGCCGTCCACCTCTTCCTCTTCCAATTCCCGATCCGCGTGGCATGGCTAAAGGTATCACTTAGGGAAGCGTCCTAAGTGCCAAGTCACCAAGTGATCAAAGCAACGCCTAAGACTGGGGGCACGTATGGATTCGAGGGAATATCAAGATGGTTGTGTAGTATAAGTTATCTGCCTGATGAACCTTTAATGTCAAAAAATAGGAGTACGTAGTCGTCGTAGGGAACTTAGAAGRGACTATCGTAGGAGAAACCTCTTKGCTGAYTTGACGAGGYTGTCAACGTTTTAYTATTGATAAAGGATTTTGTGTTTGACACTAACTWATGAACTAAATGAGGTACTCATGTGTGAGTTGCYTTACCGGATCAACTGTCGTGGTGAAGRGCAGAAGAGTCTGACACTTAGAAATAATAAAGGGAGACTATTGTGCRGGTCGCCCTGTTAGCCTACCGGACCGGTCTTTGAAGGTGCTAGAAAACCCATGTATGGGTTGGACACKTGCTCTTTGAGACTGGGACGATYGACATAATCGATAGTTGGCGGTACTCCTGTGTGTAYTACCTTACCACCTTCAACTTTATTAACTAGGATCTGCTTGTTGTGAAAAGTGAACTCAGGGAATTTTAGTACTAACTTYCTTTCTTATTAACGCCTCAGGAAGTTTTGGCCTTTGCGCTTATTCAAGGTGTAGTAGGAGGCTTCAGGGAAGGTCATCCTATTCACACGCTTGAGTCTAAGGCTGGCTAACAACCCGCAAAGAGTAGGAAATCACATTGCTACTCTTTCTTTCCTAACTTACTTACCCTCAGACAGTCCGACCACCAAACCAATAATAGGGAGGCTTCTGTAGGAGTTATCCTATTACTTGTTTAACGGCTGGACTACTCATTACCCAAGGAAAGCAGTAGAGGGACCTTTGTTGGGGTCTGTCTATTACCTACTTGATTCTAATACTAACTTGCAAGGGGGTAGGGTACCCCTGYAGGAATACCCTAAACACTCGTCTTCTGTCCAAACTAACCTGGTCTCAGGACGGTCGGCTTCGGAAGGGCAACATGATACCCTTGTTAGGATTATCCTAATGCTCTCATGAAAAGGACCTTATCACGTGATAGAAGGGGGCTCTTGTGCGGGTCGCCTATTATTCACACAGACCATTATTAACTTCTGGGAGGAGGCTAACATCCAGATCTTTCAGAAGGATACCTAAAGCAAGTAGTAGGGTGCTTCTRTAGGAGCCTCAACTATTTGTTGTAGGAAGGATGCTCATGTGTGAGCTATCATGTTACTCTTAACAGATCTTATGTATACATTGAGGGAAGCTAAAAAGGGGGATCAAATACTCATGTATGACTTACTCGACTATCTGATTGATCAAGTAGCGAGAGATTTATGTCCGAATCGACCTACTACTTGAGAATGTTAACACAAAATAGAAGAAAAAAGGAAGGAACAATGYTCATGTTGGAGCAAAGATCTMTAAAGCCTGGAAAAGGAATAAAGAGAAGAGAGTTAGGACCGCGGGAGAAAGAAACTTAAGAACCACCGCGTAGTTCATAGTCGTCCATGACTTTCGGATGGAAGACCACAACAATGAATTAGTTATATCTCATCTAAATAAGCGCCAAAATGGTGCGCTTATCTCCAAGAGAGAAAATGCAAGGACTGAGAGTAGGGCAAACATGAGTTTTCTTAAGACGACTTAGGACACAGGCATGAGACTCCTTGAATGAAAGGAGAGAGTGACAAATGGCTTAGGGTAGGGTTGTGAGAGTAAAACTAGGAATTAGACCTGGGATGTTGATCCAAGAGATCACTACCCATGTCTAAGAGTTTGACCCTTAGATATCAATATGTGRAAAATCAAGTGGGGTGTTGAATCTTTGTTGACCTGTGTGTGTGCAGGTCCCTGTTTATCTACTGCRTTTCAAGGAAGAGGTTCTACAGAAAGGAYCCACATTTTTTGTTATCTCTCGATAAAAGGTCGGTTSTTACCGATTCAACTTTTCCCCTTTGACTTGATACCCACCTCTAAAGTCAAACCCTGTGGTCAGTAAAACTGTCACCTGTGGTCATTGCCTATATGGTCCTAGTCACTCTCAAGGGTCCTTTGTAGAAATGTGAGGGGGTTGGGCTTACGTATYAGGAARGACAAGGTTGTCATACATGGTTTGGGAAGTGAGGGACAAGGTCAATAGTTGATGGTTGACGTTGTTAGTGCATRGCAYGTGAACTRTCTTTGCATTATTCTGTGCAAGTCTGTTTTGTGCATGATCTTGGATTGAACTGGACCTGATCTGTTGAAGAGTTTCAAACACACAGCACTTGTGGAAGTGGGAAGGGTTTTTGGCGGTAATAACCCYATCATCATTATTATATTGTATAACTTCTATATTGTCTGATATTCAGTTAAATCATGGTCTGTTAAGAAAGATAGGACGCCCTTTGGTAGAAAGATGGTTTGATTGATATTAGCCAAGAGAATAATATATTACGCATTACGCAGTAGCGGAAATAGATTGTCTTTTAAAAGTTCGACCTGAATATCTAACGGGTCAGTTCTAGGCGTCTTACCGCGCGTACCCCATTTTATGCTACAGCGATCGAGCAAACGCCCTCRRCCGACCTACCTCTACAAAGACATGTAAAAACCTTCGCAWGTGGGTCRGTAGCTCAGCAGGGATACGCGTACCTGAGGGTGGTGACAGCCYCTCGGTAGAGGTTGGTGACCTGTCGTGGGGTGTCGTGAGAGGTATAGCCGGAGCGCACGGTCGGAGTGGTGACTTGTTGTTCTTAAAGAATAAATCTTGTGTGACATGACCGTGAGGTTCAGCGCTCCCAGCGGGGTGAGGGACCGCCRCGCGCGACAGGTGGCGCCGTTGCCGGGGACCTTCGGTTGCCTACCGGGGCTCTGTGTGAACGGACCTGGGTCTGGTTAATTGAAGCCCTAGCAAAACGACAAGTGAAATGACAGTGAAGTGTATAAACTTTCGATAGGTARTAGGAATAATAATAAGAATAGTTGTTGGTCTGCTAATACAAACCTKGTGTTTAGGAAAGTGCCTTGAAATATGACTRGTATAGGCTGACCTATCTCAATGGTCATCACTAGGAGCCTTAGTTTGTATTTTTGTCGCTCCCTGGGAAGATACTTGTTCRTTTTGCCTACTAAAGAGGKCGGCAGAGAGTATGGTAACTCAYACACGAGTACCTAATTTAGTTCATAAGTTATTGTCAGATACCTCTTTCCCGTCATGACGACAGTCGATCCGGTAGATGGTAYCTAATTAAGTTTATAAGGTATTGTCAGATACCTCTCCCTGTCACGACGATAGTCGATCTGGTARAGAGTACCTGATTTAGTTCATAAGTTAGTATCAGACACCTCTGCCCGTCACGACGACAGTCGATCAGACAGTTAGTAAGGTAACTSACACATGAGTACCTAATTTAGTTTATAAGTTAGCGTCAGACACCTCTGCCCGTCCTGACGACAGTCGATTCGGCAGTTAGTAAGGTACCTCACACATGAGTACCTRTTGTCAACTCTCAGCGAAATTAAAGCATACACAAGAAGTATGATGGCTCACACATGAGCCTTCATCGCACCACTTTGTTCTTCAAACACAAGCAATCTTAGGTTCGTTCTTGGWTATCTTAAGTTCTTTCCCTTCATCAAGCAGGGTTCTTACGTCAATCATATAAATTTTTATCATTTTGATGTACTTTCGTCCTGAAGAAAGCACAAACAATATATCACACAGTCATACAGACAATCCAATAGAAGGGCGTAGCCTGTAAAGGTATACGGGAAAAGGTTAGGTGACGCGAACCTCACAGTTCCCTGCCTCCAGAGTTCCACYTGAACTCCGGCAGAGCTCCCACAATCGCCCTGACATTGATCATGTCAAGTCTATGCAATTGCCTGTCTGGAACTTAAAGTACGAACGTCACACGGTGACGATGTCCCTCTCCTCTCYTGTGCCCCACACTCTACTCCTCTCTGACCCCTGCTTTTCTCATGATGTTGCAACAGTGAGACTACAACCAATAATAGTAATAATGATAATAATAATAGTAATAATAATAAATAGTAATAATAATAATAACAATAATAATAATAACGTAAGAGAACTATTAATAGTGAGATAACATTCCAGTTTGCAATACTACGTTGGACGCCAAGGAGCCTGATACTGTTGAAACTGCATTAGTACTACGTCAACTAAGGACCAAAATGCCGAATTTGGATGCTAGTAAGCATACTTTTGACTCCGCTGGCCTACGTATCAGAGTCYCTTCTATTTGGCAATCAACAMCTAGACTACGATTTACTAGTAGCCTATGGATTGATAATGCATTCAACTGACGTCGGCAGCAGAACCAAAGTACATKAAGATATCAGAYTGTCGTCGAGGGGAGGTAGGTGCTTCTGCATCATCATCCTCACCTCTCTCCCTCCGTTTCTCTCTCTGTTTGAGAATATTGACTCTGAATACATCTRCASCTACCCAGCTCTACCCCTACTACTAACTTATGTTGATGCGGACGTTCTCCTTCTCTGCGCAGCGCTGCCCGGTAGACTCTTGYGTGAAAACTACTTATAGATAACGCACAAGCGCTTCAGCAACACTTTCATGCTTCTCACAAATTAGCAGTTTTTCCTTGAATTGTGGCTGGCAAACCCCTATATTGACTTGGACTGAGTCACACCCCGTTKCAGTCAATGCATCATTTGGCTTGACTTGGACTCGGTACCGCACGCCTATGGCCTGCCTGCTTCAGTCTGTCATGGCCGGATCTTTGCTGTAGTACTGCTGCTCAAGGCTGTGAGTCACGACCTTTCATCTACGAAACATGATTTTTTACTGTAGATTGACTCTTGCCTGTGACTCCCCTTTCTCTTTCTCTCTTCCTGTATTTTTCTGTTCATTTCTCCACCCGTATCTGTCGGTGTATTGTTTGTTTGTCTGTTTAGTTATTTGTGTCTGGCTATCAGGTCTTTGACCGTAGGTCTGTTCCATAGGAGTTAAGATTGTAGTTGTGTAGGACTTCTGAAAGGTCGAGGTTGTAGCTGTTACAACCCTGAGACTCTGAGAGATCAAGGTCTTAGTTGTTACAGTCCTGAAAGGTCAAGGTCGTAGCTGCTACAAAGCCGAAGGGCCAGATCCACAGACTTCCGGAAGGTCCGGAAACAACGCTTCAACCGTGRCTCACAACAGACTAGAGGTAAGTGGACAGTGGTGGAGTCTACCCGTGCTGAGTCAGGAGTCCTCGTCCCAGTCTTTCCTGGTCCAGTCAAGCAAATACCGCATGTGGCGCATGAGACTGTCTGCACTACGGGTATGGAAGAGGGYCAGACCATCARCTACAAAAGTATAACTCAAGAGGCAGCGCCCAATCATTMATTCATTCCTGCGTGAGCYWTGCGGAAGTGCTGCTACAGCGAYTTRAGCGGGKTGGTCTGCAGTGAGCCCGAAGAGGAAGTGGGCAAGAGGGAGTTAGCGCAGCCATAGCTGCTTGTAGAGTAGAGTTAGTTGGCGGCCATAGCTGGCATAGTTAGTAATAGGTGCGCATTTGTGTATATGTAGAGTTTGAGTGTGGACTATCCAGGGTGATCCGGAGTTGAAGTGTGACGTGAACAGTCGTGTTGGACACAGTGACAAGAATTGCGATGTGTGGGTGCTGATGCATCATGGCCTGTTGAAGCGACCTTACATCTGAACTGCGTCTTGGTTGTCATATCCTCGAGCTTTGAGTTGGGCGTTTGTCGCCGTTTTGCTGCGTACATGTTTGCATGCATGAAAAGTGTGAATGAAAGTGAGTTTGATTTTAGCTAATAATAATATTTATATTATAATAATAATAATAAATAATAATAATAATAACAATAATAAAAAAAATAATAAATTTAAATTACACAAAATGCAAGGAAAATGGGCGATAGTGAACTTCACAAATCAAACAGCATCATATACACAGGACCAGATAGTTGTGACCCTGAACCAACAACAAAATTGCATCACGAGTTTCACCAAATAAGCACTCGCGGTTAACGACCACTTGAAATTTCAGAATGAAAGATTCTGAAGTGGTCTGAAACCGCAGAAATGGTCTGAAGACACTTTAAGTTATTTCAAAAGTTTCGGGTGGTTTGCAAGACAAGTTTTATGTCTTTTTTTTTTTTTTTTTTTTGCCTAATCTTTCAGCCACTTCAGGTCATTTCATAAATTTCAGATGGGGACCTGAAACCGTTGAAGTGGCTGAAGCTTCTAAATGGGGTTTCAGGTACCCCCATCCAAATGGTTGGATGGGGGTACCTGAAACGCCTTTCAGAAGCTTCAGCCACTTCAGGTCATTTCAGGAATTTCAGGTGGGGACCTGAAACCGCTGAAGTGGCTGAAGCTTCTGAAAGGGGTTTCATGTACCCCCATCCAAATGGTTTGAGAAATCCCTTTCAGAAGCTTCAACCACTTCAGTTCATTTCAGGAATTTCAGGTGGGGACCTGAAACCGCTGAAGTGGCTGAAGCTTCTGAAAGGGGTTTCAGGTACCCCCATCCAAATGGTTGGATGGNCTGAAACCGCTGAAGTGGCTGAAGCTTCTGAAAGGGGTTTCAGGTACCCCCATCCAAATGGTTGGATGGGGGTACCTGAAACCCCTTTCAGAAGCTTCAGCCACTTCAGCGGTTTCAGGTCCCCACCTGAAATTCCTGAAATGACCTGAAGTGGTTGAAGCTTCTGAAAGGGGTTTCAGGTACCCGCATCCAAATGGTTGGATCGGGTTACCCGAAATTCCTGAATGAAAGGGGTTTCGGGTAACCCCATCCAACCATTTGGATTGGGGTACCTGAAACCCCTTTCAGAAGCTTCAACCACTTAAGGTCATTTCAAGAATTTCACGTGGGGACCTGAAACCGCTGGAGTGGCTGAAGCTTTTGAAAGGGGTTTCAGGTACCCCCATCCAAATGGTTGGATGGGGGTACCTGGAACGACCTGAAGTGGCCGAAGCTTCTGAAAGGGGTTTAAGGTACCCCCATCTAACCGTTTAGATGGGGGTACCTGAAACCCCTTTAAGAAGCTTTAGCCACTTCGCCAGTTTCAGGTCCCCACCTAAAATTCCTGAAATGACCTGAAGTGGTTGAAACTTCTGAAAGGGGTTTCAGGTACCCCAATCCAAATGGTTGGATGGGGTTACCTGAAACCCCTTTCATTCAGGAATTTCAGGTAACCCCATCCAACAATTTGGATGGGGGTACTTGAAACCCTTGTCAGAAGCTTCAACCACTTCATGTCATTTCAAGAATTTCAGGTGGGGACTTGAAACTGCTGAAGTGGTTGAAGCTTCTAAAAGGGGTTTTAGGTACCCTCATCCAAATGGTTGGATGGGGGTACCTGAAACCCCTTTCATAAGCTTCAACCACATCAGGTCATTTCAGGAATTTCAGGTGGGGACCTGAAACTGCTGAAGTGGCTGAAGCTTCTTAAAGGGGTTTCAGAACTGCCTGAAAGTGGTGTATCAACCTGAAGTGGTTGAACTGCCTGAAGGCGGTTTCAGACAACCCCATGTATAGATCCACCACAATCTGAAAGTGGTGTAGTAACCTAAAGTGGCTGAATTGCCTGGAAAGGAGACCTGAAAATTTATGCATCCATTAACCATCTCTCCAAAAAGGGCTGAATACTGCAAAATTTGTCAGCCCTAGTTGGCTCTAGACAGTTACCACGTGCCAGTTGGTTACAAGGCACCGCATGTGTAACCAATGTTGTGCCCTAGGCGTGTGCATCAAGAGCCTGGAGGACGACACGTCGCACAACAGCCAGGGACCGGGTTTGTGGTGCTTCATCGTTTCCCATCATGAAGCTTTAACCACTTCGGGTCATTTCAGGAATTTCAGGTGGGGACCTCAAACCGCTTAAGTGGCTGAAGCTTCTGAAAGGGGTTTTAGGTACCCCCATCCAAATGGTTGGATGGGGATACCTAAAACGACCCGAAGTGGCCAAAGCTTCTGAAAGGGGTTTCAGGTACCCCCATCCAACCATTTGGATGGGGGTACCTGAAACCCTTTTCAGAAGCTTCAGCCACTTCAGCGATTTCAGGTCCCCACCAGAAATTCGTGAAATGACCTGAAGTGGTTGAAGCTTCTGAAAGGGGTTTCAGGTACCCCAATCTAAATGGTTGGATGGGGTTACCTGAAACCCCTTTCATTCAGGAATTTCAGGTAACCCCATCCTACCATTTGGATGGGGGTGCCTGAAACCCCTTTCAGAAGCTTCAACCACTTCAGGTCATTTCATGAATTTCAAGTGGGGACCTGAAACCGCTGAAGTGGCTGAATCTTCTGAAAGGGGTTTCAGGTACCCCCATCCAAATAGTTGGATGACGGTACCTTAAACCCCTTTCTGAAGCTTCAGCCACATTAGGTCATTTCAGGAATTTCAGGTGGGGACCCGAAACTGTTGAAGTGGCTGAAGCTTCTGAAAGGGGTTTCAGGTACCCTCCTCCCACCATTTACAATGGATCTGTAGGCAATCTGAAAATGGTGTATCAACCTGAAGTGGTTAAATTGCCGAAAGGCGGTTTCAGACAACCCCATGTATATATCCACACACAATCTGAAAGTGGTGTAGTAACTTAAAGTGGTTGAACTGCCTGGAAAGGAGACCTGAAAATATATGCATCCGTTAACCATCTCTCAAAATAAGAAGACACTTAAAGCTCATAATTGACAATGTTGGTAAAGTCTCATCATCATCATCAATGAAGAACCAATGTTGATATCCTATTCCGGCGCTCGGCGCCCAGACTACAGATTGCAGATCCTATCTAGCGTAGACTACAATGCCGAATAATGACGACAACAGTTTTTCCGAAGTTGGAGCATAAAGCGACTAATGTCGCACGCTTCCAGCACCAGATATGTCTCTTGCCTCACTCACAACCTCGTTCCCCAACACACATATGCCACTTGCACCCAAGTACCACCATTCGCCTCCTCTCCTTCCCTCTCTCTCACTCTCCGTGCGTTTGCTTGCCCTCTCTCTCTTCTTTTCTCTTTCTTCATTCTTGTTCTTGTGCATTCGTTTTACAACCCCTCCCTCCGTTCTTCCTATCTTTGCTGCTGCACTTTTACTTCTCCTCCAATCTGTTTCCCCTCGTGTTCGTTGCTCTCAAGCCTGCAATCGTGAGTTTTCTTCATCTTCCTGTTCACTTTTTCTCCCTTCCTTTACTCCCCTTCACCCTTTCTACCAGAAATAAGAATGATTAATCAAACTAATGAAATTAAAACAAAATAATAAACAAGCGAGAGATAGGCCAAACTAAAACGAATGTATATTAACTATATTTTTGGCTAGGTGCATTCCTATGACGAAGGGGGGGCAGAAGACGAGGTGTTTCATCGAAGTTTCACCGATTCACCTGGAGACTGAATTCACTCATTTTTCAATCATTCGTCTTTCTGCATGTTATCATCCCCCCCCACATCTCCTCCTCTCCTTCATTGGCTCGTTGTGCTCTCCCTTCCTATCTATATTTTCTTTGTGTGTGCTCTCCTCTTCCGCTTATGCATGTCTGTTTTTTTTGTGGTCGCCTTCTCTGTGCTCTCTCGCCGAGCCTCTCCTTCTCGCACTTCCACTCCTCCTCATGTGTCATCCTTCCTTCTTTCTTTACTTCGCCTGGCTACTGTTTTCCGCATTCCCTGCTCATCTCTGCGCATCCAATTCTCGAATAGTACCCCTTCTGGTAGCGGATGATTGTTAGGTAGCTTCTCCAAATTTCGGATGTATCTGACCGACATTACGGCCAGGTTAAGCCAAAGTAATAAGTATGAATGACGAAGGAGATTGATCTTGGTGATGACGATGACCACACACAAGATCAAACAAAAAAAGAATTAATAATAATAATAAAAATAATAATAATAATAATAATAATAATAATAATAATAATAATATGATAAAAAAAAAAAAATAATAATAATAATAATAATAATAAACACAAATAAACAAAAAGAAAATGTATTCAAACTATCTGTCCGACCTGGTTTTCTAGCGATCGGTACCTTTGCGATTCAGGTATGTTTGCAAGGCAACGRATATGGCAATGACTAGTGGAACAGGTAAGTTATTCCGTTCGCYCTCTTTCTCTCTATCCTCCCTCTCTCTCTTCTCTCTCTCACATACATACGTATAGTAATGTACATTTCTATGTCCTARCRGTAGATTCAATCGATCTTGCTYGTCCTACKTCACGTTGTCAGYYGCGTGATCGACACTCACATACGCACACACACACACACACACACACACACAMASACACACACACACACACACACACACACACACACAYACACACACACACACWCACACACCTACGAATGGCGATCCTGCAAGCAAGCRGGAACGAAGGTGCGTCARCGGCAAGTGTAAATGACGGTGTATATTTCCATGTTGTAGCGGGAGATTCATTCGATTTTGCTCATAATATCGATGGAAGTAGCATGTGGGCAGTCGCGGGGTTGGAAGACTTACCTGCTGGTCAATGCGTTGTTCTGTGATGCCAACTCGAGCGTAGAGTCCCTCACAAGTCGCGACATCTCCCATATTGAATAAAAACTCGTCATTGTGAGTGCGGAGACGAAGACAACATAACAAAAAAGCCGCAACCGCTCTCCCCAGAACCCACAGATGAGGGTTTTTAAAGTCAAGCTTCGCCCCCTCGTCTTCTCTCTTCCTCCTCCTCTTCTCCTTCTCCTTATCCTTGTTCTTCTCCTCTCACTTTTTCTTCTTCTTCTTCTTCTTCTTCTTCTTCTTCTTCTTCTTCTTTCTTCGTTTGCTCACTTTCTCCACGCGCCTCCTTTTCCAACGCACTTCCTCCCCACTCGCCGCCTTCTTTCCTCAGCGCGTCCCACCCCCGCTTGCTAGCATGCGCCTTTCCTTTTCTTGCGCCCGCAATCCTTCCTCCTTTTGCGCACTTGCCATCGCTCATCTCACACCCTCCCGCTTGCCATCATCTTCTTGCGCCCGCTCCTCCTTCTTCCTGTGCTCGCTTCTCCTTCTTCCTGCACTTGCTTCTGCTCTTGGTTGTCTTTACATGCAGGCCCTTTCCCTCGCCCGCACCCATGACTTCCTATGTTGGTTGTGGGGCGGGGTACCTCAATTGCAATATGTAGATAGCGTTAGACTCTAGGACCGAATCTGCCTGGTTTCGGAGTAGTGAATCTAAGAAAGAGTAGCTACAAAACCAGAAAAAAAAAAAAAAAAAAAAAAAAAAAAAAAAAAAATGGAAACGAATCTAACTAAAAAAAAAAAAACTGGAAACGAATCTAACTAAAAAAAAAAACAAAGGAAAATAAAGGAAAATCCAACTACTAACTGTATCTGCAAGCCAAGTGCAGGGTCCTCCTTTCAGCCGAGTTGACTGTAACTAAAACTATAAAACTAAAGACGAGGTTACGGGTTCGAGTTCCGACCGCCTGAGGGCGGGTGAAAAAAATATCAGGCGGCCACAGTGTTGTTTTTCAGTAAAAGAGGAGCTAGCCCGATGTCGGGCCGATTCGATCCGTGTGTCTTCGACATATCAGTCCTTACTCGTACCTACTGGGCTAGCTCCTAGTTCGGTTATACTATGAACTTTCCCAGTATAAGTATGGTACGTCCCCCCCCCCCTTCTGGTTGATGCATTGCCTACTAGACGCAGATTTTTGCTAACTGTCGTAGCCCACTACGGCAGTCTGGCTTCCTTACCAGTTGCCCCGGCCGCATGGCTGGGGCCTTTAGTAATTTCACCCTACGTCTTAATCTGCGACAAGTAGTTTTGACGCCCCGTTGACTCGATTCATTCGTCRTCARCATACCTTCCKCGTCGTYGATAAACTTGAGGAAAAATCGTTGTCGCCTTCTGCACGACCCTTTTGCCAAAATTTTCATACTTTYCCGCTTCTCACCTCACACCCGCGATCCGTCCTCACTCCTCCTCGGCCAGTCACTGCATCCCCTTTACGCGCGTTTTCTCGTTTTTGCATGTTCTAGCCCAATCTCGGCGTAAGCCCMCTTGCTTCCTTCCTTCCCTCGTCMTCCCGCCTCGACTTGTTTCSATCCTAGGCGCGCTCTCGCTCCGGACTGGTCATTCATCTCCCCTCCATGATTAACAACCCTGCATGGGGCTCGTTCCCAGACCTCGATTTGTCCCTACCCAAACCAGTCTGTTCCCTTGCTGGACGAAATTGCATCTTGTCGATTCACGATCTAGGTACATTTGCACTCCCGCCTATTCGTTCGCCCCGTTTGTTCTTGGTTCACTCGTGCTCGAGCCAGCCCGTTCACCTTCTCTCGCCGAGCTCGCATCTGGCCGACTCCTCGATCACGGTGTCGGGACTGGTGGGTCCCGAATAACTTCCCATCACTCGAGAGACTGAATATAGACAAATTATGCACAACAAAGAAATCAGGACTAAAAACGAAAGAGAGAGAGAGGACAAAGGATTAGGCCGCAGGAGGGAGTAATGCCTTGGGGAAAAAACCACAGAGGGAGAAAACCAGCAACGACGAGCGAGTGAGCGCAAGAACAGGGGCACATAGAACATAGTATGAGGCCGGGAGGGCCATTGGGATGCAACAAGACTGAGGTCAAAGGGGCCTTGAACCAGCAAACGCAGCACGACAGCGACATAGGAATGAGGGAGTCGAGAGATGGACGGCCCGGAGGCCGTGGGAAATGGGAAAACGAGGGCCCAACATGGGGGCCACCTACGGAAGCCTCGGAGCGGAGGCCCATGACCAAAGAAATCGGCGCGCCTTGTGCGCAAGAAAAGACAAGGGAGAAGGGTCACAATGGGGCGGCGAAACGCCCTAGGGACGTGGGACACCCCGGGGAAAGGCACCTAGGGCCACGTGGGACTAAGGAAAAATAATGGCATCCAGGGCAAAAAGTGTCGGGGTCCACCCGTGGGACTAAGTGCCGGGGACTGCCGGTGGGACTAAGTGCCGGGAACCGGCGGTGGGACTAGTGTCAGGGACCCCCGTCGGGACGGATGGCGGCGACATGTGAAAGTCCCAAGAAGAAACGGCGGCACTACATGAGGGAAAATAATAAGGGCAAGGTGCACCGTCAAGATCAGCATCTTGACGACCAAAAATATTAGCACCGCTAGTGCAAGCACTAACGGTAGCAAACGGGAAGGCCGAAAAGAAAAGAAAAAGTAAAGAAACTTGAGGTGAGAGGCATGGGAGCAATCCGAAAAATCTCGGATCAGCCTCCCTCAAGAAAATGGAGTCAAAAGAACGAAAAATCACGGATCAGCCTCCATGTGAAAAATAGCCCCCCGGAAGAAAATCGGAGTAGGAGGGGCCACTATGGGAGGAAAATAGAAGTAAAGGGAAGCTCCCATGGGCATGAGAAGACCATTATTGCAGTCCGAGATATAACGGACTGCACCTCAGGCATAGGAAGGGCCAAAACTAAGAGGAAGGGGCTAGAAAAGGGCCTTAACGGCCACTTGGCACTTGGCATGCTACAAAAAAAAGAGAAAAGAAAAGAAAATGTGGGAGAATAAGACAAGAAGAGTGAGAGGGAGTGAGTGAGTTAGCCGTCGGTAGGGACTACCACAAGTAGGGACTGGTTGGTCCCTACTGTCCAAGAAAGTAGGAAAAGAGAAGAAAAGCAAAGAGAAAAGAAAAGAAACGAGAAAATTACCTTAACGATAAAAAACGGTCACTTGGGGAGATACATCCGTGACCAGATTCATTATGGAATATGGCGGTTGCAATGGGCTTTGATTTTCTTTGATTTTTGTAGAGAAAATCAAAGAAAACCAAGGCCCCATGCAACCGAAAAATAATGGAGTGCATGGGGGAGGAGAAACACATGTTTTTTGTGCATCCGGAGCAAATATTGAGCCCGAATGCACTTAGAAATTTAACGCTTCATTTTCTTTTAGCATGGGGTCAACACATCGCCCCTTCCCACGAGCCTAAGATTCTTTTGCCCTTGATGTTCCTTAGGTTGTCTTTCCCCTTCCTTCAAGCAAAACCATCCCTTCACCTTAGTCAAGCAGTCGGGGAGGATAGTTCAGTCCAACTAACCTTGTCACAAAAACAACACTCCCTTTCCGCTTTCACAGATGTTCCCAACAGCCTGGTACCCTTTCCTTCCTGGTGGCACAAGGGACCGACAGTCCTTCCCTTGCCCTCGCTTTCCACCAAGTGAGGACCAAGTTCTTTTCCATTC